>BQNB010034007.1:0-16970 GCA_026074375.1 Tanacetum coccineum
CGGGTGGGTCGTGGGGGGAAATTTGTACCCATCAGTGGGTGGCGGGTGGGTGACGGGTGATGCATACCCATCACGGGTGTACCCATTTAAGATACTTACGGGTTTATCCGCCAAAATACCCATGGGTGTACTCCTAAACCCATTTTTGTTAAAGTAAAATTTATTATACTACTTAAATATTTATGAGGTTGTTGGTATATATTTAATAACTACCTAAATCTCTAGGAAACACAGTAAACAGTTTTTTTTGAGTTTCAAGACTAAAATATGAATATGAAAGATCAAACTTTCAAAGATATGTGCATTATACATCTCAATACATGTATGTGATTTGGTGTAATCTATTATATACTAAAAGATTCAGCCCCTTAATTTAATGGGGCTGTATCTTTAAATGCTTCCAACCCATAATCGAACTCCTCTCTTCCTCACAGAACACAAATGATCTTAATTCATTATTGTGTTCGACATTAATTATGCATCCATTAAGCCTCTCTGATTAAATTGTCCAGGCTTGAATGTCAAGGGTTGCTACGGTTACAGGAGTTTCAGAAGACAAACCATCTCAGTTTTGCAACATCAAGCACCTAAAATTAAAGACACACATACAGATTTCTTGAAGCTTTTTGTGAGTTTTGAGGTAAGGCTTATTCCTATAAACTTTGTGTGGGATTTCATGTTTTTAATTTCAATTTCTTTTTTATTTTGAAATTAGGGTTTATGTGAAAATTGAGGGTTTTGTTAATTTGGTTTTTTTGGATAATTTTTTGCAGGTTACTTTGCGTTTGCAGGTTTTTGTTTTCAATTTGATTTTGATTTTGAAATTAGGGTTAAGTCATAATTGGGGAGTTTTGTTAAAAAAAATTGATATTTTTTTTGCAGGTTGTGACTTGACTGTTACAAATGCCAAAGTGCTCTAATGGAGATTGTGTTTCAATTGCTCGCGGTTCCAGTGGTGAATGCCCTTAAGGAGAAGTTTGTATCTTTCAAGATATGTCATGTTGAAAAGGTACATATTCCCATCATCTCTTCATTTAGTAATGTACAACATTTCTTTTGTTGATCCTTAAATTATCTATCTGAATACCCCTTGCATAGCCAAACATGTAAATCAAGTTTGTTTATCTAACTTTTGGAGTTCTTTTGGAAGATGACAACTCTGAAGCTGATGATCAAGCCAGCCTTGAGCTCAGTGAGTTCCAAAAGTTAAGAAACTATAGGTCTAGTTCCTTTTTATTTAATTTTTGTAATGTAATGTCTCACATGTATTTGCTTTTTCATGTTTTGTATGGTTATATGTGACTGATGTTAATTTACATGCACCTGTATAAAATGAGAAGAACGTATTACGTGATTAAAGCATAGCTAAAGGCTGGAAAGAGGGATTCTCGAAAAAATGTTCAAAACATATGAACACCTATCGAGCTTTATGATTCTTGCGGGCCTGGAATCCATGCTGCATATTAGCCCCACCCTTACTTGGGTCACTAGTTTGATCGGGTGCATTTAACATTGAGAGATGTTAGGGTGTTGGCAAGCATCCTATTTTCTGATTGGGGCACAAATCTAGTTAAGGCTTCGGTGTCATGAGCTTAGTGCAATAATAAATGTTTTGGACTTCTGAATGTGTTTCAGAGTCTACTATTACTTCGATCTTGTGGTCCACCCTTTTTACTGATAAACCTATGATTTCACTCAACCTTTGTGTTGACTTTTAGCATGTAATTTCAGGTCCTAGGGTATGAAGATTGGACGGGAGCCGTGGCGGATATCAATGAAGACGGATTCTGTGTTTTATCTAAAGTTTATGCAACTTTTATTATCTTTAAAAACTTAAGTCATCTTTTGGTATTATAAAGCTTTTGTTTAATTAAGAATGTTTATGACTTTTAAAACTTATGGGACCTAATGTATGAACTCTGATATTTTGCTACGGCATCGAATGAAATCTTATCTTAAAACGTCCATTTAAAGGTCGTTTCCTATATCTTGTTTGTTGTACTTTGACGTAGCACCCCAATGTTACCATTCCGCTGCTACCTGATTTTGGGGGTGTTACATAAGGCAATGATTTATCGGTGAGCAGGTGTTGCTAATCAGCGGGTTTCTTAACTTTTCAAACTAACTTTTCAAGGTAAGCAATCACGTATTGTCATTTCGAGTGTATTCTTGGATAGTTATAGCGGCCCACACACACATAAACAAAAAAAATTATTTTGAATAAAGGGTTTATTGGTTATGATTAGAAGTTACAAAAAAAATGTGTTCAGCTTTTAAATTTTCTAGGAGAAAAGTTTGAAGGTACACTTTTAATTTATGTATTAGATGGTGAATAACATTAGGTTTTGTCTAGATCGAAACCCAAACCCAGTAAGCTGATATGCATTGCCAAACAACCCCTTAATTACTTCGTGTTTGGGTAGAGCAAATTGCCCAAAGACGTGTTGTGTACAAATTACTGGAAGCATGATTTTTCCGTAGGATGTGTAACAGGAGTTGGTTATATAGCGTTGAGAAAATAAAAGTGAGCTTGCATTTGACCTATGAATATCCAATGAAAATAAGGTGTTAGATGTGTGTAATTATGTGTTTAAAACCCATCAGGTCAGTTCTCAACTACAATGTATTGTAACAATTCTTAGCTTGAAGATACTGAATAGCATGATCTGATTGGTATTTAGTCTATCTATTAGCACTTTCAAGGAATTTAATTTATTTATTTAGTTGCGGCTTTGGTGATGTCCTTAGGTGCTTAACAATGTAATATGCTCAAGTTTTGTTGATTAATCATTTAAATGTCAGGTCTGGCTTTTCTATCTTGCATATTGTGTTATTAGTACTTATTTTAAGTGCCTCACTTATTTAGTAATGTAGAAAAAGTAAGAGTCTATTTCTTTCAATTTTTTACAGGTTTAGATATTGCATGTTGATTAGTCGGGAGATGGGTAGTAGCAATACAGAAACCGTAAACACACCTCAGGTCCTTGACAAGTTCAAGTGTTGTGTTAATCCATGTGTATGTAGATTGGTTTTTAGCGTTAACTAAATTTTGTTGTGTTGTCAGTTCTTAGCAACATAAAAATCTTATTGAAAATGGGCCAGAATGAGTATAATGGGCCTGATACTTGGTATATCTAAATATTTAAATGTTAGAGTTAGGAAAGTGGTTTGACTTTAGAGTCAAAGAAAGAAATGTGATCACCTGATTGAATTACGTCGATGCCATGTTTCAAAACCATATGATTACATTAAACATTTTTATACCAACGGGCATTTGGTCCAATGGTATGGAGGTTTTACCCTCCTAGGCAAGGTCTCATGTTCGAGTCTTGTCTAGGGCGATAGGGGTTTCCTCCCGCGTGTGTAAAGGGAAGGGTGCCATTGCCTTCTGGGCTGGACCCAACCTGATTGTGTGGGCTCGCTACGCCTTCTGGGCTAGGGGCCATGTAGCCACAAATTGCCGTTCCAAAAAAAAAAACATTAAACATTTTTATTGTCGTCAAAAACTTGATACTTACAGGCTTGCAACCACAATTTACTATGTTTGAGGGGAAAGGAATTTGAGGTAATTTCAATACACTTACCGACCTAGGGAAGTACTATGTAAAGCTATTACAGACATAGTAGAAATGTAGATTGTAAGCCTTAAAGTTAGAGATTGTGCTAATGTTAAACAAGTATCTAAATTGTGGGAGGTCAGCATAACGAAAGATTGAGAATGCAGAACTCAATGTCACAAAAGTCAGTTACTATAAGAATTGGTGTTGGTTTTTTGTTTCTTGCTATTTGGTTGTATCAGTGTTGAAGAAGAAAGTGCCAGGGCTTCAAGACGCGGAAGTTTTGATTAAGAAGCTCATTGAGAAGAAGGAAGAAGTATTGGGGCAGAATAAGTGGTTGGTTATCTTTTTATATTTTGTATTGGGATCTTTGATCTGAAATCAAATTCTTCATAAGATTATGTCATTTTTGTAAGCCTAAGTCTATGAGAGTTGGATTATTAAAAAAGTTTGTTATAATATTTTGGTGTTGTCTTTTGTTTATGCTTTGTGGAACTGAAACTCTGTTTCACGCGTATAAAAAACTATATGATCTCCTAACTATGGGAGGGTAAAGTGTGAATCGACAGCTCTTTGAGGTATAACTTAATTAGATCAGACCAGTTTTAACTGTTTTATTCACAAGTTTGAACTCGGGTACCAAACCCGACCAGCCGTGTTTGTGGTTCCTATGAGAAAATGCAAGCGATCTGAAGTTGCACAATGTAGGATTCGTCGACCGTTTTTGGTTTCTGAGGTGGAAGCGTTGGTTCAAGCCGTTGAAAAGCTTTGAACTGGAAGGTATGTTTTCGTGATTATTTCTTCTCTAAATTAAAGATTATGTTTCATGTAATTTTGAATTTGATTTAAATTATTCTTTGATCATTTAGGTGGCGTGATGTCAAATTAAGAGCCTTTGATAATGCAAAGCACCGCACTTATGTTGATTTGTTGATTTGAAGGTACATGATCTGCTTAGTGGTTAGATATAGTGTTAACAAATTGAAAGAATATACCTTTCACAGAAAATAAATGTAAGCAAATCATTGTAACGATGTAAGCAAATCATTAACACTGAAAGGAATTTTACAATTTTCACAGCTTTTTATATGCTTTGAGCAAAATGCATCTTTCTTTTTACCACAAATCAGTGACGGATCCAAAATCTATTAGAGCGTATGTACGTGCATATAGCCTCCGACTCAATTATGACCGTCCGTGCTTATAATGAAAATGATCACTCAAGTAACAACTATGATTAATTTATGTTAATTAACACGCCGGTTTTGCAACCGTAAAAAAGTTAGTTATTTGAAAGATTATGAATGCACGAGGGTTTTGGTTTTCCCTCCAATTTCACTTTTGAAAAAATACCGATGTTCACAAGACAATATGTAGGTTAGGCACGACGACACATCGGGAGGATTTAGGGCGATAAGCAAGATGAAGCTTTCCAAATTCTGAAGGAGAAACTATGCAATGCTCCTGTGTTAATATTCCTCGATGGACCTGATGACTTTGTGGTCTATTGTGATGCATCAAAACAAGGTTTTGGGTGCGTGCTGATGCAACGAGGCAAGGTGATAGCATACGCGTTAAGACAATTGAAGAAGCATGAGAAAAATTATACCACCCACGACCTGTAATTGGGTGCGGTGGTGTTCGCTCTTAAAAGTCTTGAGACATTATATTTCTTATGGTGACGAAAAGTGTATATCTACACTGACCACTAGAGTCTCCAGTACATATTTGACCTGAAGGATTTAAATATGCGCCAAAGGCGGTGGATCGAGCTACTCAGTGACTACGAGTGTGAAATCAAATACCACCCGGGCAAGGCGAACGTGGTGGCAAATGCCTTGAGCAGGAAAGAAATACTCAAGCCAAGACGAGTACGTGCTATGCGTATTACTATTCATTCTGGACTTAAAACTAAGATTTTGGAAGCACAGAGCGAAGCTTCCAAAGATCTCAAAGCCTCAACTGAATGGCTAAGAGGATTAGAAACACACTTTGAGCAACGAGATGATGGTGAGATTTACTTCTTTGATCGTATCTGGATTCCATCAGTTGTGGGTGTAAGTGAAATTGAACTTGGATTGAACTATACTTTTTAGATATTCAGTACATCCGGGTGCGGATAAGATGTACTATGATCTAAGAGACTTGTATTGGTGGCCTGGTATGAAGAGAGACATTGCTGAGTATGTTAGCAGATGTCTTACGTGCTCTAAGATTAAAGCCGAACATCAGAAACCCTCAGGATTTCTTCAACAACCAGAAATTCCTGAGTGGAAATGGGAAAAGATAACGATGGACTTTGTCACAAAGTTGCCTAAAAGTAGCAGTGGGCATGATACGATTTGGGTCGTTGTTTGTATAGATTTGAACCAGAGTCGCTCACTTCTACCTATTCGTAAAGACTACAATACGATAAGTTAGCAAAGATTTATACCAATGAGATTGTAGCGAGACATGGTGTGCCGGTATCAATCATTTCAGACCGTGATGGTCGATTCACGTCACACTTATGGCAAGCTTTTCAGGAAGCATTGGGTACGAGACTAGACATGAGTACGGCTTACCACCCTCAGACCGACGGTCAGAGTGAGCGTACTATTCAAACGCTGGAGGATATGCTTCGAGCTTGTGTTATGGATTTTGGTGGCAGTTGGGATACTCATCTTCCATTGATTGAGTTTTCTTATAATAACAGTTACCACACAAGCATTAAGTGTGCACCATTCGAGGCTCTGTACGGGCGAAAATGTAGATCTCCCGTGCTATGTGAAGAAGTAGTGAGAAAGACAGCTTAATGGACCAGAAATTTGCCAAGAAACGACCAGAAAAGATTGTTCAAATTAGAGGAAAGGTTGAAAACGGCGAGAGTCGTTAAAAAGCAATGACTGATAAGAGCTAACCTCTTGAATTCCAAGTTGGAGACCGAGTGTTACTTAAGGTATCTCCATGGAAGGGAGTGGTACGATTTGGTAAGAAAGGAAAGCTAGCGCCACGATACGTGGGACCATTGGAAATCGTGGAGCATGTTGGACCGGTGGCTTATTGTTAGGAAAATATTGTAAACAGACTTAATACTGTTAGTATTAAAGTTAAGTCTGTTAGTTATAGTTAGTACTGATAGAAATAGTTAGTACTGTTAGTATAGAAGTTAAGTCTGGTAGAGCAAGTTAAGTCTGCCAGCATTAACTTAAGTCTGACAGTATTAAAGTTAATACTGTTTGACCAGACAGTTAAGTCTGTTGTAATTATAGTAATAGTTATCAATTAGCGTTAATCTAGGAAGAGATAAGCATTATCTCTTAACGCGTTTAGGGTTCCTTAAGTCTATAAAAGGAACATAGAATAGTATTGTAAACATATGAGTTGATTGAGTATTCACAATCAAATAGTAATAGTAATAGCAAGTTTGGTATTCGTTCTTGTGTTCATCTTGGTATAGATATTGATATTCCGCGTCAATATTTGTATTCACAGTTATTGTCTCTCATAGTATCTTTGGATTTATTCAAAGGACTATCAGTCGTTCAAGGCTCATTCAGATCCTGTTTATAAGGACCTACAAGTGGTATCAGAGCCACCAAAGGGACTTTACACAAGATTGAACATAGATCAAAACCTTTTATTCCACCAAATCAAATAATCATGTCTGCAAACGATAATTTTTCTCTTCATGATGATGAGGAACTTTCTCTTCATGATGATGCATCTTTGGATGGATCTGTACCAGCATCCAACAAAGGAGATGCTCCTGCTAAACCACCACAAATAATCACCACAAATACACTTTCAAACATTAAACTGCCTGTTCTCCAAAAAGATGATTATGATACGTGGGCAATGGAGATGGAACATTATCTTGAGTATATAGATAATGAGGTCTGGAAAGTGATTCAGAATGGGAACTCAAAGAAGCGAGTCACCAAAGGTAAGGATGGTGTATACAGGGTTCTTCCTTCAACCACACAGGAAGAACAGTTTGCTGAGGAGAAAGAAAGGAAAGCTAGAACACTACTGTTAATGGCTATTCCAAAAGATCATCTCAGACGTTTTCATGGCATGGATGATGCCAAAGAGATCTGGGCAGCCATCAAAACACGATTTGGTGGTAATGCAAACTCGAAGAAAATGCAAAAAGCTGTTTTGAAACAACAATTTGAGGCATTTACTATCTCGTCTAAGGAAAGCTTAGAGAAAGGGTATGATAGGTTCCAAAAACTCCTATCACAGTTGGATGCCCTTGGTGCTGGTGTGTCAGATGAAGATGCAAATCACAAGTTTTTGAGGTCCCTTCCTCCTGCGTGGGACAGTCTAGCCATGACAATGAGAACGAAGAAGAATATTGACACACTGTCAATAGATGATTTATACAATAATCTGAGTGTCTTTGAACAAGACATCCAAAAGACATCATCTTCTTCCCTGGCATCTGATAATGTGGCTTTTCTATCACAAGCCAAAGCCTCTTCAAGCAAGCATAAGCCAAGCCACAGCTCAGGAAGTTATAGTTCTTATACCACTTCCTCTTCCAAAGCAACACCAACTGCTACTCCTGGTCTTGCTGATGAAGTTATCCATTCTTTTCTAGCCACAAATGCTGATGATGTGGATTTGATACATGAAGACCTAGATCAAATTGATGATCTGGATTTGGAAGAAATGGATATAAATTGGCAGATTGCTATGACTGCCATAAAGATTAAGAAGTTCTACAAGAAAACAGGCAGAAGGCCAAGATTGGATGGAAAAATGCATTTGGCATTTGATAAGAGAAAAGTTGAATGTTTCAATTGCCACAATACTGGGCATTTTGCTAGGGAGTGCAAGTTTAAAAGCTCAAAGGAAGGTAGCAGGCAGGAAGCAGGTAAAGGTCAGGATTTCAAGCCAGTGAGAACTGAAAAGGAAGCTTTGATGACTATTGATGAAGGGCAGATCAATTGGGTATAGCAGACTGAAGATGAGGATCTCAATCATGCTCTAATGGCTTTCACTGTCAATAATGAGGTATCCATGTGCTCTAAATTAAATTTAAATTGGTTTTTTTTTTTAGAAATTTTTCCATATAATGCACTTCAGCTAAGGATGATGAACTGCAATCTGGAATTTGGTGAACAGGAAGCTGGCCTATATACTGCCATAAGCTAGCTGTTAAGATATTTGATCTCAGCTTAGAGCTCCTACAATCAGCAATCTTACTTAACTGAAAAATTAATTTTTCAAGATAATCATAGTTTTGAAAATGAAAAGATGATCAAGTATTAGTAAGAATAGGAATGATAATCTGTTAAAGACAAAGACTGCGTTGCAAAAAAATTGTTAGATTTTGGTTAGCATCTCTAAAAATCTTTTTGGAAGTGATTATGATTGTGGGAGTGAGCTCAACTGTTAAAGAGTAGGTTTAGGATTATGGAATATAATTCAAATGCTGAGGTATTAGGATATGAGGAAGATATAAGTGAGGTATTTTTGCTCTTAGGTCTTAGGGAAACAGATGAGGATTCATAACTTCACATCTATACAGTAGTTTTAAAACAGGTTAGAATATTAAGGTTTGTCACCCCCATTCCTTCTTAGTGGTGATTATACCCCTAGGGACAGAAGGAATAGATGATCTCTCCTTTTTTGTATGTAGTATGAGTAAGTATGGGCCTCAACCTTAATCTCCTAGTCCTACTGAGTCTGATGCTAGTTCCACTATTTACTCAACTTGTCAATCCAATGACAGTGATGGGGAACTAGGAGTTGTATCTGACCATTCAGTCAATGATGACCCTATCAATGACCATATCCCTATACCTTCTATTGAGCAGGTTACCATGCCACCCAAAAGACTCAACACAAGTGCATAAACCCCAACAAACAGTTGACCTAGTTTGTGCACGCATGTAAACTCCTAGGCAACCAATTAGGACACCAGTGACTCCCTCACCTATTCCTTCATATAATAGACAGAATTGGAATCAAAGAATGGAAAGGGACTTAGGTGGAGGATATTCTTTTGAAAGAAAACCATGTTTTGTGTGTGGGAATCTTAGTCACTTGATTAAGGACTGTGACTTTATGAGAAGAAGATGGCAGGGAAGTGCTCTTAAGAGCAAAAAGATGGTTCTCATGCTATGGTTCAGCTCAGCCACACCGGTCTGGACCTCCACATTAACAGGGTGAATATAAAGCAAATCAGTTCACTCCCAGAATGTATCAACTAAGTAACATTAGACCCAACCTAGTACTCTAGCAACAACTTTTAAAACTGTAGGGTAAATGTTAATACTGGTCATGGAAATGTTAGTACTGTTAGTTCAGCTGGCACTCAAATTAAGTCTGGTAGTTCTAGATTTAATACTGGCAAACAACATGTTAATTCTGGTAGTGTGCATGTTAATTCTGGCACTCAAATTAAGTCTGGTAGTTCTAGATTTAATACTGGCAAACAACATGTTAATTCTGGTGGTATGCATGTTAATTCTGGCACTCAAAATTAAGTCTGGTAGTTCTAGATTTAATACAAAAAAACTTAAAAACAAAAAACAAAAAACACAACAAAAAAACAACCAACAAAAATGGCAAGCAAAATGTTAATTCTGGTAGTGTGCATGTTAATACTGCTAGAGTAAATAGACCAGTATTTATCAATCAGACTTCAAATAAACCAAACTTTATCAGTGAATCTTAAAGTCCCAAAAGAAATGTTTTTCAACACAAAGTTCACCTGTAATAGACCCTTTTTCAATGGAAAACAATACAAGTCAAATATAAATATGCTGTTAAGGGCAAAATTGGGACACTGCTGTTAAGACCTCAGCAGGTTGTGTTTGGAGAAAAGTAATACCACTCTCCTATACCAATAGTGGACCCACCCCTGATTCAAATGTTAATGTTTCTAGAGGTCCACAAGGCAGACCCAAGCCTGTGAAGGCATGGGTCCCTAAGAGAAACTAATTTCTCTTTTTCATGTGCGGGAACATCCACTGAAGAACATGGTAGATAGAGGTATATTTGATAGTGGATGCTCAGGGCACATGACAGGTAACTAGGATCAACTGGAGGATTTTGAAGAATTCAATAGGGGATCTGTTACCTTTGGAGGTAGCATAGGCTACATAGCTGGTATTAGGAAGTAGTGATGTTTGTAGAGTTAGAAGTCTAGGATGGATATAAGAAGGATTAACATTGGTGGAGGTTTGATATTGCACTACACACCAACAAATGGATCAGTTCACCATGTGGGGATGCTGGGGTCCTATCTGACATAAGGCTGACTAGTCCAGGAGAAACGGGCACCGCCTTTTTCGGGCCTATTGGTAAAGTACCTATCAAATCCGTTCTATGGTTGACAACTTGCAAATAAGTTGTATGGTTTTCAACTCACCATATCTATTAAAGTGAAGAGTTGGCTAGCCCACAAGTTTATGGCTTGTGGTAAAGGCTGTGGAAAAACCATAACTAGTCCATAAGATTATGGCTTATGGTAAAGACAAATTGTAAATCCATATTAAATGGTTGACACTTTACCAAAAAGTGGATGGTATATCAACTCACAAGTTTCATGTACAAAGTTGACCATGGTTATCAAATCCACCATGGAATTTACCTTTTCTAGGTGAAAGGATTGACTAGCCCTGAGCAAACGGGTCTAAGGTTTAAAGGCATATCAAATCAGTTGATGGCTGTAATGGTTTGCAAAAATCTATGGTATTCAACACCAATGTTTCAAGGAACTGAGAGTTGAAATGGTTTTCAGTTGACCATGGACATACACCTTTCTGGTGGCCAAAGAACTGACTACTCTAGAGTTAATGGGCTAACTGGTTTAGAGATATCAAATCCTTTAAAATTTTCAATGATTCACCTCTCACAGGAAGTTAACACACTTGGATTGTGATGTGAATAGACATGAAAACTTTATGATTGATGTAATAATTGTCAATGTTCTGATATATCAGATTCTGAAGAGTTTGAAGAAATAAGTTGTCTGCAAGAGTAAAAGTCCTTCTGAGTGATAAGTGACGTTTGGGTGATGATGCATCCAAACAGGGGAGGATTGATATTGGTGATATTAATACTGATGCAGAGATTACATTAATTGATGAAACTCAGGGGAGGATAAATGATATTATTGCTGATGAAGATATTACCCTGATTAAGAAGCTTTTAATGAAGAAACTTGATGATTAATCCAGATGAATATCAATTTTAGGGGAGGATTGTTGGGAATTAAAAGTCTTCTTAATACTGTTAAATATTCAATGTATAGTCAATTGTAAAAGACGAATAGAAAAAGTTTCAACTAGAGACATTAATGTTGATTGAAGACATTAATGATGATTGAAGACTTTATGTTTGAAGAATTTATGTTTGTTGTTTTGTTTTTTTGTTGGATGTTTGTTGTTGTGTTTGTGTTTGTTTTTGATTGTGTTTTGGTTGTTTGTTTATTTTTCTTGTTTTTGTTTTTTTTGTTTTTTTGTTTTTTTTTTTGTTTTGACTTTTTTGTTGTTGTGATTTGTTTTTGAGTGTTGTGTGTGTCTTGTGTTTTTTCTGTTTTGTTGTTTGTCTGTGTTGTTTGAATTGTTGATTTTGATTGTTTTGATTTTTTGCTTTTTTTAGTTGCTTTGATTTTTTTTGTTGTTGTGATGTTGTGTGTTTTTGTTTGGCATTTGTTTGTGGGTTGGATTTTGTGTTTGTTTTTTTGTTTGTGTAGTGTGTGTGTGTGTTGTTTTTCTTTTTCTTGTGTTGTGTTTTGATTTTTTTGTGTGTTGTTTGTTTGATTTTTTTGTTTTTTGTTGTTTTGTTTTTTTTTTTGTTGACTGTTTTTGGGTTTTGGTTTTTCTTGTGTTGATGTTGTGTTGTGTTTTGTGTTTTTTGTTTTTTGTTTTTTTTAGTTGTTGTTGACTTGTTTTGTGTGTGTGGTGTTGTGATTTTGTGTTCCTGTGTTTTTTTGTTTGTTTTTGTTGTTGTGTATGTTGTGTTGTGTTTGTTGCTTTTTGATTTTGTTGTGTTTTTTGTTGTTTGTTTGTTTGTTGATTGATTTTTGATTTTTTTTGTGAAAAGATGAATCTATCTATTTTATACTTCTTCTGTCTTATTTAAATTGTTTACTCTCGTAATGAACAAATTTTAATAAATCTCACTTACTACACTCTTTACCAATCAAATATTATATCTACTCACTAAAGTCTATTTTCATCGGTTTATACAAAGTGGACACTTATTATGTGACATACCAAATTAAAATAATGATATGAACAATTAATGTAAAACGGAAGGAGTATAATATAACACACTTTTTATCATTCATGCCGAACATTTTATGTTTGTGGCAACTAGAAGAGGGGTTGAATAGTTTATCGCTTTTTGAAATTTGATTATTGTTTGTTTGTAAAAGCGTAGATCCGAGTTTATGTGATATCAGTTGAACACAATATGAACAAGGCAAATATATACACAAAAAACACTACAAAATATTAAGTGCAAGACGAAAGTATAGAGTTAGAAACATCAAACCACGACACGAAGATTTACAGTGGTTCGGTAACGAAGCTCCTCTTCGCCCTACTCCACTCTCCGAGTATCCAACTCGAGAGTTCACTTCACTATGTCAACAAGCTCCCCCCAGGCGGAGAAAACCGTACACACGTAGCTTACACCAATTTCCGATACTAAGCTAAATGTCGACTTCTAATCTTAGCTAGAACAAATCTACCACTCACAATCATATTTTGATTCCTAAAATACGAACCGCTCACTCACGTATTTTTACACATAAAAATACTAACACGATCTACCCGATCTATCTACTACACAAGAATAAAAAGATATGATTGAACATAAAAATTGGTGATAGAGGCTCGTCGTCGTTAACTCCATCAGGATGCTTTCAAGTCTTCATGGCGGGAGGATAAGTTATGTGTTTTGACCTTTTAAGTTTAGGTTTTATTTGAATAAGATGATTATAAAGACGAGTTAACAACACACCATATGGCATAAGAGAGTTAGGTTGGTTTTTAATATCCACCATTCGTTTGATCATGAGGTAGGTTAAGTTGTAGGGAGAAAGTTTGAGTCGTTTCTAATCCCAAACGCATTATCTTGAATGATTTCATTCCAAGATCTCATCTCGTGACGAAGTTTACTTTTGTGAAACTTGTTTGGAATTTCAGTTTTTCCTAGTATTGTGATGGATTGAATGATTTCATTTGGTGTTGGAAAGTTTGTTTGGCAAGAGTTATTTAGTTCTTGATTTGTTCTCAGAGATTCAAGAGATGAATTTTTCCGAGTAGGCACAATCTCCTTCACATGAGGTGAGGAGAATGCAAGAAAGAGATTCAAGTGAAAGAAGAAAAGATCTTTTTAATGCCCAAAACTTTAAGGAGATTGTTTGGTCAGAGTTTCTTATGATTTCTGCTGAGGCATAAAATTCTAACAAGAACCTAGGACAGATTTCTTCGTAGATTTCATATAAATCTTGGAGTTTAATTACTTGAAACCTTAAGAGAATGTTATCATGACGAATATGATTATAGTTAGCTGTACGACCTTCATGAATAGTTCTAGATTCTAAATCACGAATTATAGGATATAGGTGATTTGGAAGGTATGGTTTATTTGAGATTTATAGGATGTAGATTTTATTATAATCGAGTTCTTCTTGAGAAATTCTTCTTCACCTAACATCAATGAGAATGTTTTAGAATGTATCAATCATAATTTTCAATATCCTCTAGACAAGTGTCTAGTGTGTAACAAATGTGAAGTAACGGTTAACTCGTACTATAAATAAAAACCTAAGAGTTAACCCAAACGCTCCTTAGTTTGATTTTGCTCATCCAAACATGTCAAAAAATACATATGAATTATGTATCTTGACTTTTGTTCATGAGATCATTGTGCATGTATGCAAAAACGTTTTTAGAGTGTATTAACAATGTATAAAAACAATTTTATTATGTTCATAACGTGAATGATTTTGAAATAAATTGGGGTTTATGTTCGAAGACAATTTTTGACAAACACACTTCAATTATGCAAATCCTATGTCTACGGGAAGCATATTAGTTATACATTGTATTCTAGAAGTCCTAATTGTACACAAACGCAAGAAAAATAAAAATCCCCAATTTTTAATTTTTGTTCAACATGAACCCTAGACACAAATTGGAATGAAAATAGATGAAATGACTTAAAATTGATGATCTTTGTGGTGTTAGGATTGATTATTTATGTTAATTTGATCTTCAATTAGTGTTTTGATGGTTGATTGTAAGTTTGGTAGTTTTTGGGTCATGGTTCGTCAATGGTGGAAGAGAAGGAGTGTTTGTTTTTGTGTTTTAGAAAAATGAAGATGACAGACATAATGCTCTCACTGGTGGCGGTCCCATATCGATAAGGGGGCCGCCCGTTTTAATCCCGGGGTCGCCGGAGATATGGGGGCCGCCATCAGCTAAGGGATTTTGGACTGAATTTTGAAAAAAAAATTACAAGGAGGAGTGACGTTTTAATTTGCATTTCGCGAATTAAAAATGCTGAAAGTACTTCGGACGAAGTATTTAAGTTGTCACGACACGGAGTGGAACACGGACTAGAATCGAGACAGAAGAAAAAGAAGACGATTTATGGATTGTGTTCCATCATTCCTAAACCAAGACGTAGATAGTTAAACGATTCACGTTTAAGGGTTTTAGTAAGAATGTCGGCGATGTTATCGACGGACGGCACTTTTTCGACAGAGATATGTCCTTTCTGGACATTATTACGCAGAAAGTGGTGACGAATTTCGATGTGTTTGGTTCGAGAGTGTTGCACTGGGTTTTTGCTAAGGTCAATCGCGCCTTTATTGTCGCACATGATCGGGAAGTCGTCGAGTCGAACGTCGTAGTCGGTAAAAGCTTGTTTCATCCATAGTGCTTGTTGACACGCCTTTTCGGCGCTTACGTATTCGGCTTCGGTAGTGGATATAGCAAGAGCGGTTTGTTTCTTCAAGAATCAAGATGTCAAACAACATCCCACGAATGTACAAATACCGCTAGTGCTCTTTCGGTCCACATAATCTCCCGCATGATCAAAGTCGACATATACTATGGTTTCTATGCAGGTCCCCTTAGGATACCATAATCCTAAGTGGGCAGTGCCTTTAATGTATCGGAAGATACGCTTAACCGCTTCAAGGTGAAAGGTTTTGGGAGCCTCTTGGAAGCGGGCACAACGGCAGACACTAAACATGATATCGGGCCTACTTGTTGTTAGGTATAATAAACTACCTATCATGCCTCGATACTTGGTACTATCTACCGACTCACACTCTTTGTCTTTCATGATTTTTGTATCGGAGGACATGGGGGTTTTCATTGGTTTAGAATCTTCTAAGCTAATTTTCTTAAGCATTTCTTTAATATACTTAGATTGATTAAAGAAGATACCATCTTTCATTTGTTTTATTTGTAATCCAAGTAAGAAGTTGAGTTCACCCATCATGCTCATCTCGAACTCGTCATGCATGATTTTGGCAAATTTATCACACGTGTCTTAACAATTCGAGCCGAATATAATGTCATCGACATATATTTGAATGATGATGAGGTTTGAACTTTTCTTCTTGGTAAAAAGTGTGTTATCTACCATTCCTATTTTGTACTCATGTTTAATAAGAAAAGCTTTTAATCTATCATACCAAGCTTTGGGTGCTTGTTTAAGACCGTATAAAGCTTTCTTAAGTTTATAAACATGATCCGGTTTTTCAAAGTTAATGAATCCTAGAGGTTGTGCCACGTATAACTCTTCATTGATAAAACCGTTCAGGAATGCACTTTTTAAATCCATTTGGAATAGCTTAAAATCTAACGTACAAGCATAAGCTAATAGTATTCTAATAGACTCAAGTATAGCAACTGAGGCATAAGTTTCATCATAATCGATGCCCTCTGGTTGATTATAGCCTTGAGCAACTAACCTAGCCTTATTTCGATAAACAATACCGTTCTCGTCTAACTTATTTCTAAACACCCACTAAGTTCCTATGATTGTCATATTCCTAGGTTGTGGAACTAACTCCCAAACATCATTAGCAATGAATTGATTTAATTCTGCTTGCATAGCGAATATCCAACTTTCATCAGTTAGGGCTTCATTCACATTCTTAGGTTCTATAGTTGATATAAAACAAAATAAGTTACTTTGGTTTTGGGCTTGTGACCTAAGGGTTTTTTGGTTAAGGTTTCCTGTGATATTTTCTAATGGATGGTTCCTAGATTCCTTAATGTTGACTATTTTCTCTAAAGTTTCATCCACAATGTTATTTTCTAGGTTTTTCTTTTCGGTGACCTTAATTTCTTCTTCTTCATCTAAGTCATCATCCACTAAGGGTGATATCTTAGAGGGTAGAAGAGTTTCATCGAATGTCACGTTAAGTGATTCTTCGACTTT
>BQNB010034007.1:19623-33221 GCA_026074375.1 Tanacetum coccineum
AACTTTGATGTTTTGAAATATTTGCATGACATTTTTTTTAGCTAATCGACAAATGACAGAGATGGAGTCAAGAAAAAAAAATTAAAATAAGAAGGATAAAAAGTAATTATAATCACATATTCGAGATGCATCAGCTTAAATTATATGCATCTCTCTTTATGTAGATGCATCACATGTGGCTTTGAAAGTGATTTTGACGTGAAAAAGATGCAAAGTAACATTAGAGCCGCATTTGACATGTACAAAACGGAAATATATAAGATTAACCTAATTTGATGAAATGCGTTTATTATGAAGCATCTAAATGAATAAAAATGCATCTAATTCAAGTCGTTGCATTTCGAACGTATGGCTATACTAATTTCTCGTCCTTCTCATTTTAAGTTTTTTTCTCATTTAATCATAACTCAGTCGAAAAATTATAAAAGTAACCAAAATTTAAAAAATAATCATTTTTAGGTTGTACTTGCCCGATCACAACAAAGTACTGATAACGTGGGAGTGTGATTACCTCGTACGATCAAGGAAAGTATCAGCCACACATGGTTTTGAGCTTGACGACCCTCACTTACGAAATTATACTAGATCTTAAGGTATGAACTCGCACGCGTTTGAATACGTTTGTTTAGTTTCCCCTCTTCCTAATCGCAATATGCTTTTATGATTCTAGGCTTAAGATTCTATTGACATCGTCATTCTAGGCATATTGAGCTCTTCAAGTTTATGTTTTTTGTGATCACATCATAAAAAAAGTCTGAAATTTCCACGAAAACCGGCTTGAAATATTTGATCTTAGCTTCGGGCCATGTCAAAAATTCTCAGAGCTTTTAGTTACATAGATCTCGCATCCTTGACATAAGTTTTTGTTCATGTAAACTACTAATTGAAACATATAATGTAACTAATGAAGAATACACCCTAGAATACTCAGCATAGTTTTTTCATGTGATCAAGTAATCAATTCACATGTTTTGTTTGTTGGTGTTTTGCAAAATATATTTTTATCTCGGCTTAAATATATCATACTGTGACCATCAATAGAAATCCTATTTTGAATTCTAAATTGATAACTGTATATTATTTATATTTTGTAGAGCACAAATTATTATTGGATGGCTTATGATAATGTGAGAACCCCTTATAATCACCATTGTAACACGTCGGGTTTTTGTCTTTTTTTTTTTTTTTTTTTCGTGTTTTTTTTTGTATTTTTTTTTTATTTTTATAATTTTGTATATGTTATAAAACCGTGACACGGAAAAAACGGAACGAAAAATATAAAGTTTAACAGGTCAAAAGTATGAAACTGTCAAAAATTACGGAACAAAAACTGATAAAAAACTGCGTTGCACTGTAAAAAGAAGGATACAAAAGAAATCTTTTGTACCTTATTGGCACTATTCATGGGCCAGAGAGGTACCATAGAGGAGAGTTACCCTTATGATACATGTACCCCACCTAAATCACCATTTGTACCCCCCGTGTTTTTTTTGGTTTTTTTTTTGTGTTTTTATAATTTTGTATATGTTATAAAACTGTGACACGGAAAATACGGAACGAAATAAAATAAAATTTAATCAGGTCAAAAGTATGAAATGTCAAAAATTACGGACAATAAACTTGAATTAACAATTGCATATGCACTGCTAAAAAAAAAGATACAAAGAAATCTCTTTTTACTTTATTGGCCCATATTCATGAGACAAGGGGTTAGCCAATATTGGATTTGCATGTATTGGAATTAACAGTACCTGCACTCTATGAATAAGAGACCAAAGTATACTGCTCTTTATTAAACGTAAAGTCTCAATCATTAGAGAGAGGAAACGTCATTCCTAACACACTATGCCAGTCAGCTTACTAACTCTTCAACTTACTACTCACCTTTTTCAACCGTTTTAACACTCAACATTTCATTATACTATGTACAACAACTTACACATCATTTTTTATTTACATTTACTTTCATTGCATAGAATTAAATAAACGTTAACGTTAAGTACAAAATTGTAATATAAAAACGTAGAAAAACGTAAACTAATTTAAAACTATTTTCCTAATATTTATAATAAACTATTTACATAGCAAGACAATTAAAAATAGTACACTAGATTATTAAAAACGATACATTAGATTATTAATCTGATGACCGTATTAATTTAAAATTGATACTGTATATATTTATATTTTGTAGCACAATATATTGGATGGCTTATGATATATGTACCCCCTAAATCACCATTTGTACACTTCGGGTTTTTTCCGGTTTTTTTTTGTATTTTATTTTTTTTGTATTTTTATAATTTTGTATATGTTATAAAACCGTGACACGGAAAAAACGGAACGAAAAATATAAAGTTTAACAGGTCAAAAGTATGAAACTGTCAAAAATTACGGAACAGAAACTGATAAAAAACCGCGTTGCACTGTAAAAAGGAGGGTACAAAAGAAATCTTTTGTACCTTATTGGCACTATTCATGGGCCAGAGAGGGTACCAATAGGGGTACCCTATGATACATGTACCCCACCTAAATCACCATTTGTACCCCCGTGTTTTTTTTGGTTTTTTTTTTGTGTTTTTATAATTTTGTATATGTTATAAAACTGTGACACGGAAAATACGGAACGAAAAATATAAAATTTAACAGGTCAAAAGTATGAAACTGTCAAAAATTACGGAACAAAAACTGATAAAAAACTGCATTGCACTGTAAAAAAAAAGATACAAAAGAAATCTTTTATACTTTATTGGCACTATTCATGAGACAGGGGTTAGCCATATTGGATTTGCATGTCTGGAATTAACAGTACCTGCACGTCTATGATATGACCAACAGTATCTGCTCATATTAAGTCAATCTCAATCATAAGGAGAGGAAACTCACCTAACACCTAAGCGCCACGTCAGCTTTCTCTCTTCAACTTTACCACTCACCTTTCAACCGTTTTAACACTCACATTTCATATCAAACCCACCTTACACATCATTTTTTATTTAATTTACTTTCATTCATAAATTAAAAACGTTAACGTAAACGTACAAAATTAATAAAAACGTAAACGTAAACTAAATTAAAAACTTTTACCTAATAATTTAAAAACATTACATAGCAAGACAATTAAAATAGTACATAGATTATTAAAAACGATACATAGATTATTAATCTGATGACTCGTAGTTTGAATCATATCTCACCACCCCAAATTCCAAAAAGAATTCCTCATTATCAGCTTGTTTTTGCTTAATTTTCTCCTCCTGTGCTTTTTTATCCATTGCTTTTTCTTCTAATATTTCTCTTAACGCTTCTTCGTCTAGATGTAGTTGATGTAGCTCTTTCTCAGTAAGATATACATCACATATCTCACGGGTTTGGGATGACGAACCACCTATATGGGTTTGTGAGCGATAGTTGTATTTTTCCCGTAGCCAGACTAGTTTATCATTCATTTGTTTTTCTATTTTTGCCGCCTTTCCAAACAATGAATTATGAATATCGTAATCTTTATTAGATCCTTCTTTCAAAAAAGTGTCAATCAAAGCGCGACTCTCTTGTAGAATGTGGTTGCATTCCTCGTATGCTTTTCGCAGATCATTTTTAGCTCTGCGTGCATTATCATATTCGACGGCCAAGTTTATAATCGCTAGCTGACGAGCTTTATCCTCCTCAATTTGTTTTTCAACCATAGCTTTGATCATTTAATCATAAAGCTTTGTTTCCAAATGATTCAAGCTTAATTTCTCAAGTGCAAGGGAAGAATACTTTTATCATTAAGTGAGAAGTATTACACCTCAAGTGTGTATTGCAATCTTATTACAACCATATCACATAATTGTAAATCAATTGTATATTTGATATTTGTGTGTAGTAGCTAGATCTTGGGATCTTTGAAATATAGTTAATTAGTGTGGATCTTACCAAGTAGGGTTAGAATAGTTTTGATATAAGTATAGTGGTGAAGTTTAAGTTGTGAAGAAGGTCTTGAAGAATATAGTGGAGAATGTCCGTGAAGTATTGAAGAAGTACCCGTGAAGTTAGTGTTGTTAAAGAATGGTTTCAAGCTAAGATTAGAACTCGACATTTAGCTTTGTGTCGTAAATCGGTGTAAGCAATGTTGTGTACGATTTTCTCCGCCATAAGGGAGTTTGTTGACATAATGAAGAAAACTCTCGAGTTTGGTGCTCGGGGAGTGGAGTAGGGCGAAGAGGTGCTTCGTTACCAACCACTAATAATCCTTGTCGTTTGTGGATTGATTGTTCTTAACTCTTATCGCTTGTCTTACATTACTTTCTCATATCATTTTATTGATTGTTTAGATAAGTATATTGTTCATATTATGCAAGTGTTGAATTCACATAAAAGTCGAATCTAAAATTTTACAAACAAATTTAAAACTTTTAATTAAAAAACTGTAAACTATTCAACCACTTTCTAGTTTTCCACAATGTTAGCTTTGTAATATGCTTAAACTAATATAAATGGTTTGCTCAAACTGATATAAATGGTTTGAGTCTCACTTTTTTTTTGAACGGCGAATTTTATTAAAAGAAAACACTAGCAAGAAGCTAGAACATTACAAGGACACAAGGTGAGGTATTTTTTAACCAACTCCCCCAACTAAACGTAGCTTTACATCTATAACGACACCAAAAGAAAGACGAGAGCACTAGATCATCAAAAATATTCGCCTTGGAAGAAGGAACAACGCCAAAAATCTTCTTATTCCGAAAAGCCCAAATGAACCACCATAGACCATAACACACCCCTTCTAATAATCTTTTATGCTAGAAGCAGTTCGTAAAATTAGTTATCCAAAAATATCCACTCATCAAAATGAATCAAGCTCCATGTAACTCACATCCCACCAAATTCAAACCCCTACCTCACGAAAAATAGCTCTATACAACACAAAGAGGAAAAGAAACAATTAAAGAACAAATGTTTCGAAGATTCAACACCCGTCTCGCATAGAGGACATAGAATAGAAGGGATATCTATACCTCTACGTGAAATGTTCCACCGAGTCGGTAAACCATTTATACGTACCTTCCAAGGGTGAACATTGACTTCTTTAATCCATCTTGTTTTGGAAGAAATATCTGGTAATCTATTGTTGTCAATATACCTTCGCGCCGAAGCAACTGAAAATTCCCCCGACCCATTTAAATCCCACGACCACCTATCCTCCGATGGACTTAACATCACTCCCTCCAAACTGTCCAAAAGATGATCCCACTGTTTTAGATAAGTATATTGTTCATATTATGCAAGTGTTGAATTCACATAAAAGTCGAATCTAAAATTTTACAAACAAATTTAAAACCTTTAATTAAAAAACGGTAAACTATTCAACCCCCTTTCTAGTTTTTCACAATGTTAGCTTTGTAATATGCTTAAACTAATATAAATGGTTTGCTCAAACTGATATAAATGGTTTGAGTCTCACTTGACCAAAATTTACAACACACCATATTGTAATCGTCTGTTTTGATTTGATATGTATTCAACCCTTTATTTTGGTTTCATATGTATTTTATAAAGCGATTGTATCAAGTTTTTTACTTCATATTTTATATTTGAAAAATTCTTGAAGCTAACCGTCATCGGGCGGGCTTTGAAGCTAGTAATTTATAAAAACCGATTAAATGGATTTTCAGTACATACAAAAAGAAGATTAGCAAGTTAGTTAAATAAAATGAAAAAATTAACAAGTTAGTTTTTTTTTTAAAGGATTACACGGTAAATATTATTGTAAAACATTAAAAAACCAATACAATGAGCGTTCAAAAATCATTAGCGTATTTGATGGCCTCTTCTGATGAAAACATTCAACAGATCGTTCACATTTCTAATACAGATCATATATTTTGTGACAATAGCGGGAAAACCGACCCGCAACCCGCCGGTTTACCCGACCCGTAAACCACCCGCTTGACCCGCAAACCACCTTCACGCAACTCGCCGGTTTACCCGACTCACAAACCACCCGCAACATGCCGGTATTTATAAAATAGCCCCTCGCACTATATGTCAAATTACGAAAACTACCCTCACTTTTACGCTATTTACAAATTCGGCCCAATATAAAAATTTGCAAAACAGCCCCCCACACTATGCGGCAAATTACAAAACTTACCCTAACTTTTACGCTATTTACAAATTCAGCCTAATAAATTTTTTTACAAAATACCCCCCACACTAGGTTAAAAATTACAAAAACTACCCTAAACTTTACGCTATTTATAAATTCGGCCCAACAAAAAAATTGGCAAAATAACCCCCCATACTATGCGGAAAACTACGAAAACTATCCTACCGTTTTTTTAAACATGGCCCACTAACGCAACCTGATCTGAATCTTTTATCGACAACTAACAAACGCCCCGCCGCGAAGCGCGGGGTCCAAAACTCGTTCAATACATTTTCAAATGATTATCCCATTATAAAATAGTGGGAGAATCACAATATGTTTGAATTATTAAAAAGTTAAACTTTTACATGCAAAAACAAGAAATTAGTTTTTTTTTTTTTATATTTTCCAGGAATGTTAATTTTCTATGAAACACTATAGATGGAAGATCCAAATTGGCAACCACTCCACTAACACATAGTGACAAATATTTTGTCACAATCCTCATGTTTCATGGTCATGCTTTTATGGGTTATGGTCACTTTTTAGTTGTAATTGCTTACTACATTAGCTCGTGTTAGAACTTAGAACCTTTCATGTGTAATCTCAATTGGATCTTTGTGATTCATATAATTCTAATTTGGTAAAAAACAAATGTGGGATCCCATTTTTCTTGAAAGTGTTAGATTACGTCAACTTTAAATGTAAAGAATTTTTTCGTGTGTATTTTTTAATATAATTTTATAGATTTTGGGTAGACTATGTGTTAAGCATGATACGCGCGGCATGAATTGAAGCGAGGCGTTAAGTTTTTTTTAATTTATTTATTTTTGTGCGGTTTATTTTTCCCAGTCTCATGTTTTAATAGTTTGTTTTTTTATATGATATGGCTTATGTGTTAGGACTTCATGTCGTGGTATTTTTTGATCTGAATAAATCATACTTTGAAATATTTGTCCTTATTTTGTGCCGAACAATTTTTTTTATATTAATTTGTGCGGGTTATTTTTGTCCGGTCTCATGTTTAATATTTGTTTTTTTTATATGGGACTTATTGTTTGGTCTCAAATGCGCGGAATATTTTTTGATCCTAATAAATAAGTACTTTTATAATTTTGTTTCATATTTTGTGCCGAGCAATTTTTATTTAAGTAGCAAGTTTAAAGAAAAAGAACAACCAAAAAAAAAAAATTTGTCAATGGCCGGATTACTGTAGTGGCAACAACGTCAAAACAACGTATTTTCACTCATTCTGCGGGTGTTAATTTTTTCGCATAGTTGCGATCCATTATTATTTTTTATTTTTTTAAGTCTTTTGTGTGGTTTTATTATTTCAGCCTCATTTTAGTTAGTTTGTTTTTTTTTTTCTTATATGGCTTATGTGTGGGGCTCAGTTTTAAATGTTTTTTTTTTTTTGGCTTATACGGGGTTTTATTTAATATAAATTTATGGGAACATGAGCGTTTTTTATTGTATACTGTGTGGTTTATTTTTTCGGTCTCATATTTAATAGTGCGGGTTAATTTTTGCGTTAAAATTTTATTTTTATTCTTTTCTATTTTTTTACTTGTGCTGGTTTTTATTTTTTCGTCTATGTTTAATATTTTGTTTTTTTTTAATAATGGGACTTATGTGTTGGGCCTCACGTCGCGATTATTTTTTTATCTGAATAAGTCAATATTTTTGTAGTTTTTTTTTTCTATTTTATGCCGAGCGGTTTTTTTTTTTACATATCTTTATAAAAAAAAAAAAAAAAAACCAAATGGGCCGGCCCAAATGGGAAGCCCATTGGGCCGGGCCACTGTGTTGCGAGCCATTATTATTTTTTATTTTTTTTATTAAATTTGTGTGGTTTTTAGTTTTTCAAGCCTCATGTTTAGTATTTGTTTTTTTTTCTTAATGGCGTATGTGTGGCTTCATGTTTAAAAAGTTTTTTTTTTGGCTATACGGGTTTTTTTTTTAATATAATTTATATGGGAACATGCGATTTTTTATGTATCTGAGTGAGGTTTATTTTTTTCGTTCGGTCTCATATTTCATATCGCGGGTTAATTTTGCGTTAAAATTTATTTATTATTTTTCATTTTTACTTGAGCTAAAAGGTTTTATTTTTTCGGTCTCATGTTTAATATTTTTTTTTTTTATATGGGCTTATGTGTTGGGTCTCACGTCGCGAGTATTTTTTTATCTGAATAAGTCAATATTTTTGTAGTTTTTTTTTTCTATTTTATGCCGAGCGGTTTTTTTTACATTACCTTAAAAAAAAAAAAAAAAAAAAAAAAACCAAATGGGCCGGCCCAAAATGGGAGCCCATTGGGCCGGGCACTGTAGCAACACTGCCAAAACGGCAGCGTTTCAAACCAAATATAGTATATATGTATAATTGCTTACTACATTAGCTCGTGTTAGAACTTAGAACCTTTCATGTGTAATCTCAATTGGATCTTTGTGATTCATATAATTCTAATTTGGTAAAAAACAAATGTGGGATCCCATTTTTCTTGAAAGTGTTAGATTACGTCAACTTTAAATGTAAAGAATTTTTTCGTGTGTATGTC
Source organism: Tanacetum coccineum (assembly GCA_026074375.1). Lineage (NCBI taxonomy): Eukaryota > Viridiplantae > Streptophyta > Magnoliopsida > Asterales > Asteraceae > Tanacetum > Tanacetum coccineum. Next base: position 28,312 of record BQNB010034007.1, read on the forward strand.
AAGTTTGACTAACTCAGAGCTAAAATTCCACTAATTCATCAAACAATTTCATAAAAATATAAGCTCAAACTTTTAGCCTCAATGAACTTCAACCCTGGTTCTAACCCATTTTATCAAACATACCCTCAATATAAATATAAATAGTCAAACATCTATGGTCCAAACACAACCAGGGAAAATAACTTTGTAGATTTTAAAGTGCATAATAGATATTTTGGTTTTCAAAAAGACCGTCTCACGTCCTTAGCCCATACTTCACTCAATTTTTCATCCATCCGTTAGTAAAAGTGAGTCACCGTACATCTCTGAGGACGAACGGTGCAAATATTTTTTTCAGTAAAGGACTAAAAGGGAAAAAGTGAGGTAAAAAACATCTCATGTGATTTGCAAAATGTCCGTCTCACATCCTCACGTGACTAATATTTTTTCCCTTTTAACTGACAAAATAATTGCAATGTTCGTTCTCAGAGATGTACAGTGACTCACTTTTACTAACAGATAGATAAATATTAAGCGAAGTATAAATTAGAAACATGAGAATATTTTTTTAAAAACGACAAAAATGTGTTATGCACTTTACTATCTTAACAACCACATGGGTCCAAATGTTTAAGCCCACGAACCATGATCCTATACTCCTATGCATTAAAGCCTCTAGTTATAAAAGGGTGTGTTAATTATGGTGTATGTGTTCTTTGATTCAGTTTGTTTGCTAGAAGCACCATACCAATGGTTATTTGAGTTCATACTTCTTCCTCCCTAAACAAAAGGTTAGACACAACTTTGTTCATTTTACAACCATTTTCATATGCATTACGTATGATTCTTCTTTGGATCCATACACGAATTATGCTACCTAGAATAACATATTAAGGTGTTTGAATTTTCTCATTTTCAATATAAAAAGTTATGCAAAAATTGCAAGTTTTATTCATTTCAAGGTTTACTAGCTTTGCTACTGATAGTACTCTAGCTATAATTTTTAATAAAAACATCGGATTCAAGTTAAATTTTTAACTTTTTAATGGAATATTCTTTATTAGTATTAAACGCATGTCATAGAAAGTTAATTTTTTAACGGAATGGATCATTTTCTACTATATATAAATTGATGATTTAAGGCCTTATTCACATCCTTAATTAGGATAAGATGCTTATATTTATTAAATATAGGGGTGGAAACGAGCAGAGCTGCTCGAGAAAAGTTCGAGATTGGATCGGTAAAAAGCTCGAACGAGCTGAGCCTAAACGAGCCCGAGCTCGAGCCTAAGTTGCAGCTCATTTATTAAACGAGCTCGAGCCCGAGCTTTACGTACAAAGCTCGTTTAGGCTCGCGAGCCTAAACGAGCCTAATGTTTTATACACGAGCTTATTAACGAGCTCAATAACAAGTTTATTAACGAGCCTAAATTAGATATATTACAAGCCGAGCTTGAGCCAAGCTTTAATTTTACATTGCCAAATTGTATAAATGAGCCGAGCCCGAGCATGTCTAAGATACCACGAGCCGAGCTCGAGCTTAAATAATAAGGCTCGAAACGAGCCGAGCTCAAGCTCGAGCTTTGTAAAACTAAAACGAGCCGAGCTCGAGCTCTGGCAGGCTCAGGCTCGGCTCGGCTCGTTTCCACCCCTTTTTACCCGTCGTATTCATTTTTGTAAGAAAAATTATTGCTACAATTAAATGTAACCGGGTATTCACACGTTGCGGCGACGAGTACCCGTGTAACCAAATTTTTAGGCAAACAAATGTCTTTTGATTATACGTTTTGAGGTGGCGGCAGAGGGCGGCAGTGATGGAGTAAGGTGGGGATTGGTGTGTTTTGAGGGTAGAGAGAGATAAGTGAAATATCCATGGTTCTAAGGCTAAGCACTATAAGGGGGTCGACCCTCTGGGTCATCGTCGGTCGGCTTGTAGCGGCCATGTCGGTCGAGCTCGGTCGCTGGTGGGTGTGGGTCGTGCAGACGATCGATGTCGAGCACACAGAAAAGAGTATAAATGCTTCTTATTTGTGGTTGTAGTTGTGGTTACAAGTGATAGAGAGAGGCTGTGTTTGTTTTATTTGCAGCTAATGAGAAAAGAAAAGAGGAAGAAGACATGTTTTTTAATCTTTTTTATTTTATTTTTATTTTATAAATATACAATTTACACTATAAGCTTTTGATTTAGGTTTGTATTATTTTTTTTATAAATAACTAATAAATTATGTTTAATGATTTTTTGAATGAAAAAATGATATTATTTTTAATGTATTGTTTTTTTATGTATTTGAATTATTATGTAATGTTTTTATTATTTTAATAAAATTTAATTTTGTTGTCAAAAAATTTGAAAAATGAAATAAAATTTGAAGGTTGTCTTATAGTGGTAAAAAGTCGTCTGTAGGTCGTCGGAGAGAGAAAGCTGATGTGACAGGAAAAATGAAGGCGTTGGTGGTCACTGTAGTGCCTAGCCGCGCGTCAAGGCGGTGCTAAGGCGTGAGGCGTGACCTCCACGTTACGAAATAGACAAAGGCGTCGGCTCTAGGCGTGGCGTGAAATGAGGCATGAAAATGCACGATAAGGCGCGCCTAAGGCGTGAAGCGTGGCGGGTTTTTTGATTCAACTCCGATAAAAAAAAATTAATGAAAAATATTACATGTAATGATAGTTTCTTAACTTTATTCACGTACAACGCTTTTTGTAAACTCAATATATATGAAATATGATATGAATATATAAATAATTTTATTTTTATGCCGTCTTAAGTCACGCCTTAAAAACGCAAAGGCTTCGCTTTGGCCGCTAAGGCGTGAAGCTTGATCATGCCGCCACACTAATGCCTCGCGCTATTTATAACCTTGAAAATATCAGATCTATTGTGTGTGTTTTTATGTGTTTGGTGTGTGATAGGCTTATATATGCACTATGTCTACTTAAAAGTTAAGGCTGGGGCAATGCTCGGTTTTAATGACTGTTACAATTTTTTAATGGGCTGTGACAAGTTTACTGTGGTTTAAATGGGATGTATCAATATTGGAGGCGGTTACAAGTATGAAAATTTAAGACACGTAAATTTTTTTAGACGTAACTTTTATTTTTGTGCAAGCTATTGAAATTTCCATAAAAGATAAGTGTGTTGGCTGAACTTTTTAAGCCTTTTTATTTAAGAAATGCCCAAAATGCTTTATAATATAAATAAATATAGATTATTAGAGTAAGCGTGTCATTTTAATAAATAAACGTCTACATTCATTGCATCTATCTTAATTTTTTTTGACAACTAAAGTGGAACGAAGGGGGTCAATGATAGTGCAACTAGTAGTTACTATGCATGTTTAGAGTTCGTGGTACGCCATAGGTAAAAAGGTCACCTAAGGCGCCGTTATGCTGCACCGGAGGTGGCGCAATAGTTGTGTTATATGTGGCACCGTCATTTCAATCACGCTCTTTATTAGTTTTTTTTATATTTGTAATTGGTTCTGTGTTTGTAAAGTTGCGTTTTATTTTGTTTTGTTGTTGCATGTTTGTGTTTGGCGCCAAAAGCTCGGAGAAGATGGTTGGTTTTTTTTTAATTTTTCATTTTAAATTTTGGTAAGTGGCTAGTGGCATCACATTTACCTCACTTTTACCCACTCTTTTAACAGTATAAGTCAATATTTTATCCTTTTTTTGTTCCGTATTTTCTGTCTTTTAATACTTTTAACTTATCAAACTTTATATTTTATGTTGCTAAACTTTCAGTTCCGTAATTTTATAATAAAAACAAAATTATACAAAAAATAAATAAATAAAGGGGGGAGGGTTGCGAGAATCCATTTAAGAGGAGGTATGAATAACCAATCGCAAATAAAAAATGAGACCAACTGAGTAACTGACACTTATAACATGTTATATCAGGGGTGATGTTTATGTTTTAGGAGTGTTATAGGGTACCAGCTGACGTGTCGGCGCCTATGACAATTATAGACGCTAACCGCACTTAGCACTTTTAGCAAGTATTGTGATAGTAGAAAGCAGTAACAAGCAACAACTTTGTTTGTTTTTATGAAACAATATTTGTTAATACAGCCGTGTAACTTTATTATCAAATTTTAAGCGCTAATCGCTTGAAAATGCTTTAAAATAACGTTTTACTTTAAGACATTTAAAAATTGCAAATGTTAGTTGCTTGGCGCATTATAAACGTTGTATTCAAAATGCTAAAAGGCTTGATGTTAGTTGTTTCAGAATGCTCTCAAAACACAGTTACTAAATATACAAGTGTTATTTTGTATATGTTAGTCCCTTCGTCTTATTTTAAGCGTCCATTTGAAAAAAACTGTCCATTTGAAAAAGAAAAAAAATAATAATTCATCACTTTATTTATTTTACACTTAAATACTTTTCATACCATAAATTTTTTATTTAATTGATTCATTAAATGCATGGCTAAAAAGACATTTCATTATCTTGAATTCACATTTATTACACCTATCATAAAGTACACAAAATTTATTTGTGGACGCAACGAATGAATTATATAATTTTGATATTTTTTTACTTCTTTTTCTTACATGTCTTGAAAGACGAATTATAGAAATCGAGATGTTATACATAGTTTGGCACAAGGTTTTCAAGATCGGGATCTTATCCATGATCGTTTTCGTTTTTGCAAGATCGAGATCGTAAAGTCGGATCGGGATCGTAAGATCCTACTATAATGTCATTGTCTTAATAGTCTTTGTAATATTATACAAATCCACATTATTATATATCATAAACAAAAAATTATATGAATGTTTCATAGAAATGTTGTCATAAATTATGATTATGATATGTTTAAGAAGATTAACATGTTGTTTTCTAAATTCTACTTAACACAACCCACAAATTTGTTGTTTTTTAGTTTCTGGTTCGAGAAAAGTAAGATCGGATCGGAGTAGATCTTAAGA
>BQNB010034007.1:33524-50012 GCA_026074375.1 Tanacetum coccineum
CAATGCAACAAGCCAACAACAACATAGGGATCAAGTGGTGGAGGTGAAAGTGAAATTTAGTTTAAAGGTGCTATGGGAGAGTTTTCTTTTAGAGGTTCATTGCAAGAAGATGGTGGTTTATGCATTGGTGTAGGTAAGTTAACATCAACATCATTTGAAGAGTTACAATAGTTTAGCTTCTTTCTCCATACAGGTCTTACGGACATTTTGGCTACCCTGGATGGTTTGGATAGGGATTTTTGAGGAGATGTCATTGGAGATGATAAGTTGAATGTGGTGAGAGAAAAGTAAGATCGGATCGGAGTAGATCTTAAGATCCTATGATCAAGATCGAGATCATGTAAGATCTTAAACATGTAAAGATCCTATGTAAGATTCAGATCGTTTTTACTTTGCGGTATCGTAAAAACATAATATTTTAAGATCAGAATACTTTGGCATTTTCTAACGTAGGTAAATGTCAGCCAATAGAAAATATAGAGTAAATTGCAGAAATGGTCCCTGTGGTTTGCTCAGATTGCACGTATGGTCCCTACTTTGCGAAATTGCAGGCGGTCTTCATGTGGCGACACTTTTGCTCCACTTTGGTCCATGATAGGGATCATTTTTGCAACACTTTTGTTCCACTTTGTCAGGGACCAAAGTGGAATAAAAGTTTTTCCACAGGAAGGCCGCCTGAAATTTTGCAAAAGCAAAGACCATACGTGCAATCTTCGCAAAACCACAGGGACCATTTCTGCAATTTACTCGAAAATATATGATAACTGTGAACTAGGGGGCGGATGCACTTACAAAATATGGGGGCGGTGCCCTCCGTAATTTGCCAAAAAATATTGGTTTTTAGTGTAAATTTTTTTTATTGACCATTTTATTAAAGTGCGCCCCACCACAAAATCAAATTGCCCTCAACTCACACACTAAAGTTCAACATTTAACACTCTAAAACCTTAAAATCTTTTATTTTCCAAGTGACAATACTCGATTTTTCATTACGATCCCCATTTTTATCTTATTTTTTTCGCCGTATTTTGTTGCTATTGTGAATTTTTTTTGCCCCATACAATACAATTTCTTGGTTCCGCCACAGCTGTGAACCGTAAGGATTTTGACAAATACACAAAAGATAGTAGGAAGACACAATTACAATAATACACATTCACGGTAAAAAACGAAGTCGTTTTGACTTCGGGCCAACTGCTACAGTAACGGGCTCCCATTTTGGGCCAGCTTGATTTTAGTTTTTTTTTTTAAATTATTTTGTTTTTGTTTTTGTTTTTTTTTAAATTTGTATGCACAAAGTAGGAGGGAAAAAAAATATTACAAAAGTTCTGATTTATTCAGATAAAAAAATACCCGAAAAAAATACCCGCGGAAACATCTTCGAATCCTTATTAACTTTAACATTAATCGATTATGGTTCACAAACGTATAACCCGCCCCACACAACCATTATATTAAATAAAATAACCCATTTAGCAAAAAAAAACAACACTTTTAAATTGAGGCCAACAAATAAGCCATGATAAAAAAAATTATTACTAAAATATACAAATTTATTATACACATTCACGGTAAAAACGTAAGTCGTTTTGATCTTCGGGCAAATCGACTACAGTACGGGCTACGACCATTTTGGGCCAGCACATTTGTTTTTTTGTTTAAAATTAAATTTTGTTTTGTTTTTTTTTAAAATTTCGTTTGAAAAATGTAGGAGGGAAAAAAAATATTTCATAAGTTCGATTTATTCAAGATTAAAAAATTACCGCGGAAACATTCTACGATACCTTAAATACTTTTAAAAATAAATCAGCTGTGGTCACATAACGTACTACCAATTATATTAAAAAAAACGCATATGCAAAAAAAAACAAACACTTTAAACATGTGGCCCTACACACCTTAAGTCATAATAAAAAAATTTTATTTCTAAAAATTTAACATTTGAGCGACAAACATAACCTAAAATTAGCAAAAATTGTGGGCCCAAAATTGGATCAAAGTAAAAAAAAAATACCAACAGGTCCCTCAACTTTAAACTATTTTCGATTTTCTTACACTAAAAATCCTCTGTAAAAAATTACACAAAAAAATACACGTCAAGTTTTATTAGTCACATTTTTCATTTCATCTGGCCATAAAAAAGTTATTTGATCGTCCAAAAAAAGAAAATATACGGGAAAAAATTAACCCGTCCCAACGTAAAAACAAAATTCCTGAATCATTACAAAAAAAGAAAATTACGGGAAAAAATTAGCAAAAAAATAACAAAACCATAAAAATAAGCCTTTATAATCTGGCCCAAGTAAAAAAATTAGAAATCGGGGACCCATCACCTTTTAAATATTTTCGATTTTCTCTACAACAAATACAAATTCCCGTTAAAAAATAATTACAATCCGTCACAAAAAAAGATAATATTGGGATAAATAATTAGCCCGTCCAACGCAATTTCTTTTCCACAGATCATACAAAAAAGAAAATATTATTAAATTTGCCCCGCCTCTCATAAAGCATCGCAAAAAAAAAAACCCGAAACGTAAAAAAAAAAATTATTCGGGATAAAATTATGCCGGCACGCAACGCCGCTGGGTTCATTCTTTTTGCTTGGGAAGACACAATTATATAACATAATCGGTTTCACCCATTTAATGTGTTTAACTTATGTCACATGAAAATTGTTAGTATATATTCACATGTATGAGGCAACTTTGATGTTTTGAAATATTTGCATGACATTTTATTAGCTAATCGACAAATGAGAGATGGAGTCAGAAAAAAAAATTAAAATAAAAAGGATAAAAATAATTATAATCACATATTCGAGATGTGTCAGCTTAAATTATATGCATCTCTCTTTATTTAGATGCATCACATGTGGCTTTGAAAGTGATTTTGACGTGAAAAAGATGCAAAGTAACATTAGTGCCACATTTGACATGTACAAAACGGAAATATATAAGATTCACCTAATTTGATGAAATGCGTTTATTATATGTATATGCATCTAACTTTGAGGTACAAAATACATTATGAAGCATCTAAATGAATAAAAATGCATCTAATTCAAGTCGTTGCATTTCGAACGTGTAGCTATACTAATTTCTCGTCCTTCTCATTTTAAGTTTTTTTCTCATTTAATCATAACTCAGTCGAAAAATTATAAAAGTAACCAAAATTTAAAAAATAATCATTTTTAGGTTGTACTTGCCCGATCACAACAAACTGATAACGTGGGAGTGTGATTACCTCGTACGATCGAGGAAAGTATCAGCCACACATGGTTTTGAGCTTGACGACCCTCACCTTACGACAATTACTACTTATTATGAACTTCTTTTGAATCGATTGTATTAGTTCCACTTCCTACTCGCAGTATGCTTTTTATGATCTCGGCTTATGATTCAATTGACATGTATTGAGGCTATTGAGCCTCAAAGTTTATGTTTTTTGTGATCACATCATAAAAAAAGTCTGAAATTTCCACGAAAACCGGCTTGAAATATTTGATCTTAGCTTCGGGCCATGTCAAAATCTCTTCAGGCTTTAGTTACCATCACACTTGACATAAGTTTTTTGTTGTAAACTAAATTTGAAACAATAATGTCATAAGAAGAAAACAAAGAACTAGCTAGTTTTTCACGTGAACATTAATCAATCACATGGTTTGTTTAGTTGGTGTTTTGCCCAACATTTTTTTATTCAGTAAAATACATGTGACATCAAAAGAAATCATATTTTTAATTTAAAATTGATACTGTATATTTTTATATTTTGTAGCATAATATATTGGATTTGCATGTCTGGAATTAACAGTACCTGCACGTCTATGATATGACCAACAGTATCTGCTCATATTAAGTCAATCTCAATCTTATATTCTTATATAATTCCAATCTTTGCTCTTGTTTTTATTTTGCAGACTGCTATACATGCATGAATCATAGAACTTGAACATCTCTTAGTGACCAAAGATGACTTCTGTGTCCCTAAACTCCTCAATGATCTCATTGACTTTACTAGCTCCATGCCCGCAGAAGCTGCTCTTAGCTTCCATCGATATCGTATTTCTATTCGCTGTCTTCATTTTTGCAGTTCGAAAGCTTTGTTCAAGAAGCACATCCAGCAACGATCGTGATTCTGACGCTAATGAGCCTCTAGTCACTAAAACCACGGATTTTGTCAAAACCAATTTATGGTTCAAATTGTCACTAACTGTTTCAGTCACTTTAGCTGTATTAGCTACTGTTTTATCGGTTTTGGGGTTTATGCTTAAAACCGAGACGTCATGGAAGTTGATCGATGGAATATGTTGGTTAATTCAAGCGATATCGTTTGTTGTAGTCGCTATTTTGGTCAGTCACAAGAAGAAATTTCAGTTAGTAAAGCATCCGATCTCTCTTCGTGTGTTTTGGGTGGTAAATTTCGTCGCCATGGCACTGATTGCTTCTTCTAGTATCACCCGTTTAGTTTCTAATACCCCGTTATCGAAAACCAGTGACTTAATTTCATCCATTTCACTACCCTTTTCGGCTTTCTTAGTGATTGTGTCGGTAACCGGTTCAACCGGGATAATAGTGACAGTGGAATCAAAACCTGACGAATTAAACAAATCGTCGAATGTAAGTGGATGGGCATCTGCTTCCATCTTATCGAAAACATTTTGGTTATGGCTGAATCCTTTGCTAAAGAAAGGGTACAAAACCCCATTAGTAATCGAAGATATCCCGACACTTTCACCAGAACACCGAGCCGAAAAACTGTCGCTAATGTTTGAAAAAAACTGGCCAAAAACTGAAGAGAAGTCGAAACATCCTGTTAGGACAACATTACTCCGTTGTTTCTGGAAAGATATCGCATTCACAGGGTGTTTAGCGGTAGTAAAGCTTGGTGTCGCGTATGTCGGGCCATTACTAATACAAAGATTCGTCGATTTCACATCCGGGATAAGAAGTTCGCCATACGAAGGATATTATTTAGTATTAATCCTTCTAGTCGCGAAATTTTTGGAAGTTTTGACACAACACCATTTCAACTTTCACTCTCAAAAGCTCGGGATGTTAATCCGTTCGACACTGATAACATCACTATACAAGAAGGGCTTACGCCTCTCGTGTTCAGCTCGACAATCTCACGGTGTAGGACAGATTGTGAACTATATGGCTGTAGACGCTCAGCAACTATCTGATATAATGGTTCAGTTACACGCGATCTGGCTTATGCCACTTCAAGTTGCGGTTGCGTTAGCCATACTTTACATGTACCTCGGAACATCGGTTGTAGTGACACTAGTTTCCGTGTTGCTAATTTTGTTGCTAGTTTTTGTGGGGACAAAACGAAACAATAGGTATCAATTTAACATAATGACGAGCCGTGACTCAAGGATGAAAGCGACGAACGAGATGCTTAGTTACATGCGAGTGATTAAGTTTCAAGCATGGGAACAGCATTTTAATGACAGGATACAATCGTTTCGTGAGTCAGAATACGGTTGGCTTTGTAAGTTTATGTACTCGATTGGTGGGAACATGATCTTGTTATGGAGTACGCCTTTGTTTATCTCGACAGTCACATTCGGGAGCGGGATTTTGCTTGGGGTAAACCTTGATGCAGGGACTGTTTTTACTGCAACTTCGTTGTTTAAAAATCTGCAAGAACCGATATGGAACTTTCCGCAATCGATGATTTCATTGTCTCAAGCGATGATTTCGTTGGGGCGATTGGACGAGTATATGAATAGTAAGGAATTAGATGAGGGTTCAATTGAGAGAAATGCAAATGATGACGATATGACGGCCGTCTCTGTCCAAAACGGGTCATTTAGCTGGAATGACGACGAAGACGCTGCAGAAGAAGAGACCATAAAAAACTTGAACTTCAAGATCAAAAAAGGTGAACTAGCAGCAATTGTCGGGACAGTAGGATCGGGAAAATCGTCGCTACTAGCATCCGTTATCGGAGAAATGCATAAAATTTCTGGTAAGGTGACTGTTACCGGGAGCACGGCATATGTTGCACAAACATCATGGATACAAAATTCAACTATTCAAGAAAACATTTTGTTTGGTTCGCCAATGGATCAACACAAGTACAAAAACGTAATACGAACGTGTTGTTTGGAAAAAGATTTGGAAATGATGGAATTTGGGGATCAAACCGAAATTGGGGAACGTGGGATCAATCTGAGCGGAGGCCAAAAACAGCGGATTCAGCTTGCTCGAGCTGTTTATCAAGATTCCGATATATATCTTCTTGATGACGTGTTTAGTGCTGTCGATGCTCACACTGGTTCAGATATATTTAAGGTATAGCACCAAACTAAAGACTATCATAAACATTGTTGTTGTTATAATCCAATTCCTTATGTTACATATTGTCCTGTAGTTTGCTCAGAATTAGGGTATTGGTTCCTTGCCGATACTAATTGCGCATATGAGCACAAAAACATTGTTTCCTATCATATGTAGCCTTTGGTTTCTTTGTATAAAGGACAGAAGGTCATATATAAAAGCAAACACTATATCTAATTATCTGTAATTAGTATATACAATAATGCAATTTTTTACAAACTACATGAATCATTGCTGTATATCAAATCTACAGCATTTGTCTTTGATTGCAGGAATGTGTGAGGGGAGTCCTAAGAGACAAGACGGTCTTACTCGTTACCCATCAAGTCGATTTCCTACACAATGTTGATCTTATCCTAGTAAGTAACGTGGTTCCGTTTTTGGGTCAGGACCAGGTTTGTGATTCTTTGGATTTTACCTACACAAAAAGTGGGGTGTCGCCTGTCTGTAAGATCTAAGTGACACAAAAATTTACGGTAACATGCTTGGACATTTATGTGACACGTTTTTCCGGTAACATGCTTGGACATTTATGCTTGGACATTTATGTGACACAAAAATTTACAACATTATTCACACACCTATACCGCTTATCTCACACTGTCTCTCGTAGATGTGTCCAATGACGGGCACAACTCACATACATGTATACCACTAGGCCAAAGGCCTTCACTTTTCTGCCTTGGCTTTTCTATTCACATTTTATTAGGCGCGAGTAAAAATAAGAAGTTTTGCTGATCTTGTGAAACTATTCACATACCAATGACCTTTTTCACCCTTTTAACCCAACCCAACCCAGCTAATTAAATAATTTATATTATGACCCATTTGAGTAGTTCACCATTCTGCAACCTTGAAACTGAACTTAAACTCTCGCAGGTGATGCGCGATGGGATGATTGTCCAATCAGGAAAGTATAATGAACTGGTTCAATCCGGACTCGATTTTCATGCCTTGGTATCTGCCCACGAGACCTCAATGCAACTAGTACAAACAGAATCAACCGAACCAGAAACCATAACAAAATCTCCTACGGATAATACAAAAGAAAACAAAAACGATTCAACAAAAGCTTTAGACCGATCCCAATCAAGTTCTAAGATAGGGACATCAAAACTGATTGAAGATGAGGAACGAGAGACGGGAAGAGTCAGTTTACATGTCTATAAAGTGTATGCAACTGAGGCTTTTGGGTGGTTTGGAGTGATTCTAGTTTTATTGTTGTCATTTTTGTGGCAAGCAACACAAATGGCTAGTGATTACTGGCTGGCTTACGAAACTTCAGAGGATCGAGCGGATTCTTTTGACCCTGTTGTGTTTATTGGAGTCTATGCGGTTATTGCAGGTGTTTCGTTTGTCATCATTATTGGAAGAATCATTTTCACTATGTACCTAGGGCTTGAGACCGCACAAACATTTTTTAAGCAAATTCTTCGTAGCATTCTTCATGCTCCAATGTCGTTTTTTGATACAACCCCTTCGGGAAGAATTCTTAGTCGGGTAAACTTACTTTATTCTTTCTTTCTGGGCAATGATTACACGATGCTCCACCTATATAAAGTATCTAAATGATCTTATACACGTTTAATATCTTTCAGGCATCAAGTGATCAAACCAACATCGATACTCTTCTACCTTTCATGATGCACCTAAGCCTAGTTTTATACATGTCTGTGATTAGTGTTATAATCATAACATGTCAATATGCTTGGCCGACAGTCTTCCTACTTATTCCCCTTGGTTGGCTGAATTTCTGGTATCGGGTATGTGTGCTTAGACACTACTACAATAGAATGCAGCTACGATAAAAATGATGTTTTTGCTTAAGTTTTTCACTTTTTCAGGGTTATTACCTAGCAACATCTCGTGAAATAACACGACTCGACTCCATTACAAAAGCACCTGTCATTCACCACTTCTCAGAGAGCATCTCCGGAGTTATGACAATCCGATGTTTTAGAAAACAAGACAGGTTTATTCAAGAAAATGTCGAACGAGTGGATGGAAATCTACGAATGGATTTCCACAATAACGGATCGAATGGGTGGTTAGGATTTCGTATGGAGTTTCTTGGAAGCTTGTTCCTTTGCGTTTCCACCGTTTTCATGATCCTCTTACCTAGCAACGTCATTAAACCAGGTAATGTCGAACCATTTACTTATGAACATGTCAATTCATGTATTAATTTTGACCCATTTTGCCACCTCTGGAGAGAGAATCTAATGTAGTAATTGGCATTTATATGATTACAGAGGATGTTGGATTGTCACTTTCGTATGGATTGTCACTCAACGGTCTGCTTTTTTGGGCTTTATTTACGAGTTGCTTTGTTGAAAACCGCATGGTTTCAGTCGAGAGGATAAAACAGTTCACCAACATACCATCAGAAGCTGAATGGGTCAAGAAAGACAACCCCCCTCCTCCAAATTGGCCCGATCACGGGAGTTTGGAGCTCAGAGACTTGCAGGTATTTGACTTCGAGTCATAATGGGTTGCTTTGGGTAAAACATAAAAAATAGAGGCTACAACCCAAACAAGTAAAAACTGTTAAATAAGTATACAACCTTGTAAATCGCTTAAATCAAAATTGGAATTTTGTTGTATTAAAATGACTTTTATAAACTATATATGTACAATTTTATTGAAATATGGACAACAAAGTTTTCTGGGTTGCCGACTCCTTGTGACCCGTTACCAACCCGCTCATGCATCTGTAGTATATATTCCAAACAGATCTTAAGCAGATGTATATTTGCTTGTGAGCAGGTTAGATACCGTCCGAACACACCTCTCGTGCTTAAAGGGATTACTCTAAACATTCAAGGAGGGCAAAAGATAGGTGTTGTTGGTAGAACGGGTGGTGGGAAATCAACTTTGATTCAAGTTCTTTTTAGGCTGGTCGAACCCACTGGAGGAAGTATTATTATTGATGGTATCGACATCTCGACTCTCGGACTTCACGATCTTAGATCCCGATTTGGCATCATTCCTCAAGAACCAATCCTTTTTGAAGGCACAGTGAGGAGCAACATTGACCCGATCGGTCAACATTCTGATGAAGAGATATGGAGGGTAAGTGACTTCTACTCTTTCTTACAAAAGTTTTCTAGGATCCATGACGTGTTAAGAGATAACGCTTAACCCTTATTAGCCATACTATATTTCATTACCTAACTTGAGAACCTATTTTGTAGAGTCTCGAGAGATGCCAACTTAATGATGTTGTAGCAGCAAAACCTGGGAAACTTGATTCCGCAGGTACTTCAAACGGACACTCGGACTGTTTTCGGTAACAATGAAGATAGTACTATCTTTTTTACTCATATTTTTTTGGGTATGTTTTTAGTTGTTGATAATGGCGATAACTGGAGTGTGGGACAAAGACAACTTCTTTGTCTGGGAAGGGTATTGCTGAAGCACAGCAGGCTATTGTTCATGGATGAAGCAACGGCTTCTGTTGACTCACAAACCGACGCTATAATTCAGAAAATCATACGCGAAGACTTCGCTGATTGCACTATTGTTAGCATTGCTCACAGGATTCCAACTGTCATGGACTGTGATCGGGTTCTTGTCATTGATGCAGGTAATTTCTTATCATTTTGCAGGTCAATATGGAGTTGCAGGATATGCTATTTTAGGTCAACTAACCACTAACTTATACTGTAATGCTTACGTGTTGTTACAGGATATGCAAAAGAATTTGACAAACCTTCACGTTTGATCGAGAGGCCCTCACTTTTTGGGGCACTGGTTCAGGAATATGCAAACCGATCATCTGGTTTATAAACAATGTATGACATTAATGTTACTTGCTTAATTTATCAAAAGAAATTGTTTGTTACATAAAAAAAGAACCATAATCTAGTTATCAATATAAATAAATCAGACCAAACCCAAGCTACAACAACTTATTTAAACTTCTTACGTGATTGTAAAATCATAATGTATACATGGTTGCAGAGGCAACAGTCAGTTTAGATCCCCAAGAATGTTCGGGACTGTGATTCCCAGTGCTCCTTTGTCAGCCGAACCCTTTCTGCTCTCTCAGTTTGAAGCCTTTCCTCCCAGTATTCAGGACAACTGCGCAAGTTTGTATAATTTGTTAATGTATTGAAAGGTGGCAAAATGAGCAGGTCAGATGAGTTACATAATGGGTCAAATAGGTTCAGTCCAATTAATAACTTTCAACCCATGTTTTTGGTAAGTAGATTGATAAAGCCAACTCTGCAACTAAGTTGATAAAAGACGAATAAAAGTAGGTTTGTCACATAATAAACTTTACCTTCGACTTAGTAAAATGTTAAGCTCGTCCAAGTGGAGAGATCCCTGATAAACTCCTGCCTGTAAAACAACCGAAATATTTCACCAAATGCTTACAATGGGAAATTAAAGCAAACAACTAGGCGAAAGAAAGCACATACCTCTCGGCAAAGAGGACACTTTTCTGTAGGATTTGTTGCCTTCAGTCCATCAACAATTGTTACTGATCCGGACTTGCAAGCACACATGAAGCAGAAGATGTGTCCACAAGTCAAATACACAGGATCAAATACAGTATCCTGGTCAATCAAATGCAAAAAAATATATAAATAATCCATCTCATATAAAATGTGCATAAAGACGATACATGAAAAAAAAGTGGCAAATTTGACCCATTTACCTAAAAGATGGGTCGACGTGGGTAAAATTAAATTCTTATTTTTTTAACAATGAAGTAGAGTAAAAAATGTTGAATATGCTGAGAGTTGCTTAAAGTGTATTTGTATGCTTCAATGAGAGCGACAACAGAATGTTAGTAGATTGGCCATTCGGCCCGAGGTATTTTTAAGTTACACATTTTGACCCGTTATTCTATTCAAGTATGAGTGACAAAATGGCTTAGTTAATGGCTCAAAACTGGTTAATATGGGATTCAGGCAATTTTTAGCAACCCCCACGCATTTTGCTCTCTATTTGAATACAATTGAAAAATCTATGCCATGATCATAATGACAAAGTTCTTAAATGAAAAAGTGTTATATAGAAAAAGTGCGACGAACTGACCAAACATATGGAGCAAGTCAAGTCTATTTCAAGCTTGACATTATCACAGAGCTCACAAGTAAGCGAAGGTTTTCCATCACTAAATACGAGTGAACAACCTTCAAATAATGCAGAGCCCTTCGCCATATCTGTTTTTGTTTCCCTTAAGTTAATGTGAAAAGCAATAAGCTCACAAAGCCATGGAGACTGAAGGATTTCCATGTGCATGCTCTGGACTTGTGATCTGAATGCTTGGCCTTGCTTCGAGTCATGTACCTGATTCAAAAGTAAAAGTTAGGGCCTACATATTCGACCTATTTACTCATGATTATGTAAAATTAAAAAAAAAGAACAGTTAAAATGGAAATGGTCAAATACGTTATATAAGTTAATAGTCGCCCTAATGCATGCAACCACCTATATCATTTATTCGAAATAACTTATTAATTTGGTAATATTGTTATTTTGTAATTATAGTCAGCATATTCATTATCTATATGAACGATTAGAAAAATCGACACACAGTGCGGCGGGTCGACCCAAACTGGCCATACTAGAAAGTGACCAGTTTCAACCAACCAGCATTGACCTTTACCAAACCCGGACCACCCACACCACCTGCCCATCTCGCTGCATCTAGTAAAAGTTTTGCAGGACTAAGATTAAAAATAAAGAATTCTTTTATTCTTGAAGAACAAACAAACCTTATCGTATTTCTTTAGGATTTTCCGCATAGCAATGGCATGGATAATTGCATAACCAACAAGGTCTTTGCCTTCTTGTATAAAAGCACCATGGTTCCCCTTGAACGAGTCTTTGCACCACACAAAGTACTTGCGGAACCCAGTTGCTAGATGAACATCAAGCACCTTTTGTGCACGCTCGTTAAAAGTTCCAACCACCATAGACATTTCTTTCATCAGGGAAGGAAAAAAATTTCCATCGCAGACTACATACAAATAATTAAACTATAGTTAGTTTTCATTCACTACTTATGGTTTACCGGTTTGGCACTTATTCATCTAGTTTTACCAAGCCTCCCCTAACATAAATACTGTTTTGAGTTTTTGTTCATTTTTTTTTACCATGAAAACATTTGTTACTGCAGAACGAAAAACATATACAGATTTTCAACAAATAATCAAGTATTTTTGCACCTTAAAAATAATCAAATCCAAACACTACTTTCAAAAGTAGAGCACTTATTTTTAAGCATAATCATAAAGATTAAGCAGTCCCAAACACTCCCCAAGTAACTGATTTTTTGATATACATGGTACCAAGTACAGAACATGTCAGTATAGTACAGTTCCACATCAGCTTTGAGGTTTCATCTAGATTTTTTGCACATGGGTTCAAAATTTAACACGATACAAAATAATTTTTTTTTATATCAAATAAAGCTAAATTAAATTCTAAGTAATCTTAATTACATTTTTTTTACATATAAATGTGTCATATGGGTCTTAAATAAAAAAAACTTATTATAAAAAATATGACAAAGAAACATATTTTGTGACATTACATCAAACAACATAATTTTTTTTACCGAACGATTCATAAAATGTTTACCAAATGTTTAGTTCGTTTACAACCCTAGAAACAGCTACTTAATGCCTTTTGTGACATAAGATGAAAGTATCAAACACAAAATAATAAATGTAAAACCTAAATAAAAAATCATACCAGGACACTCATGATCACTACAGCTCCCAGAAACATTACTATCACCACCATCATCAACATTAACATTAATCAATGAAGAATCATGATCATTACGACATCGTTTCAATATTTTTTTCAAATTTTTAAACCCAACACCAGGTAGCTTCTTTTGATCTTGTGTCTGCATGAACTCTTCATATTTTTTACAAAACTTCATCTTTTTTTTTTCCTTTTAATTTTGTTTTGTGAATGAGAATGTGAATATGGTTATGGAGATTGTGTGTGTTTGTGTATGAATAATGGTGTGTGTACACGTGGCAATGGCGTGTCGCAGGTAGATAAATCTTTTATATAATAAAGGGCAAATCGCATAAAAAGGTACCCATCTTAGGTTCAATGTCAATTAAAGGTACTCTTTTTTTTTTTCTCAATTTAAGGTATCGATCTTTGTTTTGTTTGCAATGTTAGACATTATAAACATGTTATTTTGGTTACATTTCTAACATCGTTATTAGTTATATTGCATCGTTAGTACCCGATTATATGATTTTGTTGAGATTCATTATTTTTTTCAAAATTATTTTTTTTTTCGAAATTAAAATTTTTTTTTTAAAAAAATTTTGGTTAAAATTTTTATAAAAAAAATTTGGTTAAAATTTTTTTCGAAAGTAAAATTTTTTTCGAAATTAATTTTTTTTTTTTAAATTAAATTTTTTTTCAAAATTAAATTTTTTTTCGAAATTAAATTTTTTTTTAAAAATTAGATTTTTTTTTAAAAAAATTTTGGTTAAAATTTTTTTAGAATTTTTTTCAAAATTAAATTTTGTTTCGAAATTAAATTTTTTTTTTAAATTAAAAATTTTTTTAATTTTTTTTCAAAATTAGATTTTTTTTTTTCGAAATTAAATTATTTTTTCAAAATATGTATTTTTTTTTAAAGAAAAATTTGTATAGAAATTTTTCAAAAATAATTTTATTTTTCGGAATAATTTTTTTAATCAAAAAATAATGAATCTCACCAAAAACAATATAAAGGACTAACGATCAATAATAAAAATAGCGATTGTTTAGACTTAAACCAAAAACATGTTAATTGTCTAACATTGCAACCAAAACAAAGATCGATACCTTAAATTGAGAAAAAAAAAGATGAGTACCTTTAATTGACATAAAAGAATTACATAGTTTCGGAGTTTTTATATCAGATATGTGAAAATAAATTGGACCAATCAGAATGCTTGATTTTGCCACGTAGGCAAAATCGTGCGATCTGATTAGTCAATAAAAAGTCAAAACTGAATCAATTTGGTCAAAATTGAAAAAAATTGGTGGAGAAAATTTGATAGAAAAAAAAACACATAAAAATATATGTGTCAAATTTGTGAAAACAAAAACTTGAAAAAAGGGGAGATAATTAATAAAACTTTAGTAGTTTAATTTTAAATAAATTATATGGAGTTAAAAGTGTAAATTTATAAATTTACAAGTTTTATTATAACTTTAAAAAATAAACAAATAACCTAAAACTTTAACCTCTAACTTATATTTTAAAAATACAACACAAACTAAACAATTTCTTACTTCCTAAACAAAGATTTAAACATTAACTAAACAACATCTCGAATCTACCCTAAAGGTTTTGGTAAGATTTTCATTTCGGCCTAAAATCATGTTTACAACGAAGCACATCGAAGGATTCACGCTTGACCCTACTCCGTGCTACCTAAAAGGTTTGTTTACTGGGATTAGTAGTCTCACAATTGTCAGTCAAAAACAAGAAAATCAAAAGAAAAAATTAGTAATCATCCTCGAATACATTATACTAACTTAATACACCGTATATAAAAGATTTAATGAATTTAATATCTTCATATATATCGATAAACTACTTATAACAATAACTTATAAAACAGAAATATATAGTATATATATATTATATATATAATAGTATATAAATATATAAATATGATATATAAATATATATATATATATATATATATATATATATATATATATATAGTTTAAAAAAACATAATGTCTAAGCCCCGTACGTGCACGGGCATTAAAACTAGTATGAGAAGTTGAGAAGTGGTCAAGTAAATATTGTTTTATAAGCGCAGTCACGTTATCTTTTTACTAGTACTGCTTTTTACTAGTACTGTTTTATAACATAAAATCAAAAAAAATCATATTGAGTAACTTTTTTACATCACACCACTAAAAAATCTCGCTCACTCACAAAAATAACAATAATAATAAAATTTGCCCGAAAACCATCGTTATCGAGATGGATATAGCCCTATAACACTTGACCCCCCCAGTGCAGCCATAACAAATATAGTGGCGTCATAGGAGCACAAATGGCCCTATAACATGTTACAGGTCCACTGCACCGAGACTTCCTATAACTGTCTCACGCAAAATATTTTAATTTGAGACGGAGGAAGTATCAATTTACCATCGGATGAAGATTCTCTCAAGTTAAGCTCAACATGATAGATCATGTTAATGTAAGAGTGTAAGACTAAATAAATAAATGAACCCCTTGAATTTCATTAAAAAAACTTTTATATATTTATCTTAATTGTGATTGGTCAACATGATGTATCAAGTTTCCTTCAACTTGAGAGGATCTTGATCCTCTTTCTTTCTTCTTCTCCAACACCGACGCATAGCGCGGGCTACCTGCTATCGTTTATACAAACTTTCACAGATTTACATGACAAACACAAGTTATTTAAAAAGCTTAGTCTTTTGTACAAGTAAATTTTAATCTCTTTGGACAATTACATAACCAAAACTCGTGTTTACAAACAAGTTACTTAGGTTGGACATGCTAACTCATTTAAATCAGCTAACCTATTGAAACATCTACAGACTGTATCTAGTATGCCTTTTGCAAGCCATTCATGTGAATCTATACCAAGATTTTGCTTAAATGTGGACATGATGTTATATGCTTATCCATTATGCCTTTTTTGGTGAACGTCATTATCTCTCTTTGTTTATTTTAATGGTTTGGTCAAGTCCCAATTCGATATGCGTAACCAAAACACACTACGCGTATTGTGTAAGAAATGTTCATATAAAACTTTAAAACTTAATAATAAACTGTTAAAGTTATCTAGCTACAAAAAACTAGAATACACATGAAAAAGAAGTTACTAATATTATTATATTTAATGTTAAATAACTATTTCTAGCTACCATTATTTATTTATAGAACGAGTTGTGAAAAAACTAGACGTGGGGGAAATGATTTCACCAACCCACTTTGAGTGATTGTGGCCATTTTAAACGAATATAATGTTGGAATATGGTAGTCGAATAATACAAATACATTACGAATATATGTGAGCCTATTGGGGGCACACACGTTAATACACGGAGAACACGTTTATACTTCACGCTAATATAAACCACAAGGACTAGAATGAACAAAACCCGAACT
>BQNB010034008.1:0-44573 GCA_026074375.1 Tanacetum coccineum
ATAAACATTTAATTGTTTGATGCCCGTTTACATTGAACGATAATTTTTAGCTTACGCGATTTAACTTAATGATTTCAATTTAAAAGCAAATGCGTACAATACTAAAAATAAATAGTAAATTTATTGACGACGTACAATGACCCTAAAACACGGGGTGTTATACCAGGGGCATAGGCATGTTTTGATTCCTTGGTTTGTTTCATTGGCTTATCTGTATGATTCAACAACCAAACAATTAATGGAAAATTAAATATGCAAATTACATCAATTCAAAACCAAAAAGTGAGTGTAAAAATATAGAATTATATGTAGGGAAAAAATATAAATATATAACATGTATAACATGTTGTGATCAATAACATGCACTGTAAACATTTATAAACATACCAGGGGCATAGGCAAGTTTCGATTTCTTGGTTTGTTCCATCAGCTTATTTGTATGATTCAACCAATAAACAATTAATGGAAAATTAAAAATTCAAATTAAAACAATTCAATAACTTTATTCAAGAAGTTGAAGTTATGATGAAAATATAAAGTTTTTACCTGATGAGGAACTTCTGGTTCTTTTAGTTTCCTGAGTCTTGCATCATGTCCATTATTAAACATGTTTACGTTACACATATACATAAGGCAGTATAACTTAACAGAAACTAGAAAAAATATGAAAGTTATGATGTAATTTAACTAAGTTTACTTGAGGTTGAGTTTTTGTTGTTTTTCTTTTGCTCAGTCTGGCATCCTGTATATATTATTAAACAAATTTACGATACATAAAATTCTTATAAATAAGTCAAAACATAATATTTAACAAACAAATTACCTGTTGAAGGAGATTCAATGTTGCGAACAGTAATTCTAATACTCTTGCCTTGGTTGGATTTTGAAAGTCTTTGTGATTGCCTATGTGGTTGCATCTTGATATACTATTTGTAAATAGAGATTGTTGTGTGTTTGAAGTAATTTTTTGGAATGCATATCTATCAACATAAATATAAAAAATAATCTTAAAATTATATTATATATATATATATATTTATATATTATATATATATTATATATACATATAATATATACATATATATTATTATATACTATATATCTAATTACAATACTATAAAGTTCGGACTATAGATTTGATCAAATATAACACAAAAATTCAGACTATAGATTTTACGATGCCCTTATATATGTTAATTTGGAACATATATTTCAAAAAAATAGCTGGCTCAATTCCTAAGGTTCGAATCTAGTTAATGACAAATTTTTAATAAACATCATAATTTTTAAAACAAAATTTATTATGACAAAAAAATGGATGACATGGATTGAATGATGACATGGATTTATGACGTGGCATTATGGGATGCCATGTAGAATAAAATTATGTCATGCCTCCTCTTATATATAATGTGTATGTGTGTGTGTGTGTTGTGTGTGTGTGTGTATTGTACACACTACGGCGCGCAACACACACACACACACACACACACACACACACACACACACACACACAACTACACACACATCACTATATATATATTCTATATATTATATATATATATATAATATATATATTATATATATTATATATATGCGACTGAAAAGAGATCTTGGATAGGTGTTTGTTTATGTGAGTGGTGGTTAATTTGCCGTTCAGGAATCAGTTGCTTTGTAGTGCTACGAATCCTCCGTAGGGCTTTCTTTTGAGGACTTGGTTTCAAATTTCTTTTTTAATGGTGTTCTAATCGTTGTAATTCTAAACTAAATTAGGTTACTTGGATGAAAAATTCTTGTACCCTTTTCTTGTAATTCTTTTCTAGCATCTTGCTAGTTTTAATAAATTCGTCGTTCAAAAAAATAGAGTAGTGTGGAAGTTTCAGAATTTACAACACAAACGAAGGAGCATAAGAGCAAGAGATACAAGTCGAGCGGCGAAAGTTCGTTCAACATGGGGGAGTCAAGATAGGGAAGTTTCAATTTGAATAACACGATTGAGGACGAGGAAGATGAAGTACAGGAAGTTCGTCCAATTCATCCCATCGTTAGGGACCAAACAAAGAAGAAAGGGAAAGCATGGACGCCGTCAGCATCATCAACAGCCGGCTTTGATGTGGAATCGGGCCAAGTTGATGGTCAACGACCCATGCAATGTCCAAAGGGGCCAAAACATGATAGAGTTATTGCAAATGAAAAAGATATAGATGGAACTCAAGGCTAAAGAGTTGGAAATTTAAAAACTGGATCAATGTCAAAAAAACAAAACGCTATATCTGTCATCTACTGATGAAAAATTAAAGGAGGTGGTCAGGGCGAGGTGGAACCTGACAATTTAGTTTACGTTTTTATTTATCTATTTAGTGTTTACGTTTTTTATTATTTTTGTAGCGTTTTTATTTATCTATGTAGTGGTTACATTTTTAATTATTTTTGTAACTTTTTTATTTTATGAATAAAAGTTTTAGTTTTTAATAAATAAAAGATTGGTTTGTCTAGTGAATGTGATGTAACTGATAAGGGTGAATTTTAAGATATGAAGGTAAAAAGTTAAAGAGACAAAACTGATGAGATGCTGATGTGTCCGGTGAAGAAGAGTTTTTTCTGATGACTACTAAAAATAGCGTAAGATCGCATATATCTGTGTGAAAAATTCGCTCTTTCCAATTAATCTTAACAAAAATGCCCATTCGTTTACCCGTTACTCGATAAAAAATCAACTTGCTTTTTTTAAGTACTCTTTTCATATATTAAGTTTGATTAGAAACACTTTCATATCTCTACGATTTTAGTCAATTGGTCAAAAGATTTATTCATATCACAACAATTTTTACACTTTCTCGTAACTTCAAACTGATAAATATTAAATGAAAAAGTACTAAATTCATGCACTTTTCTTCTCTGCAAAAAGCAACTCATAAAATATTAAAATATACTAGATTTTTAGTCTAAGTAAAGTAGTTGTATGATGTTAGATTATAGATTTTGTTTGAATTAATAATTTTAGTTCAGTTTTTGTATGATGTTAGATTATAGCTTTTCAGTTTCAAAATTGAACCATTGAGATATTTTTTTAAAGTTTTCTGCTTATGGTGATGATACGTAGAATCACGGGTCGGAGTTTATGGGTTTAAATCTAGCATCATCTATAAAGAGTGGGTAATTAGCTAAAAGGAGTTATATGATCTCGAACAATCATACACGAGATGTACAAGTCCTTTAGGGGAGAATGACTTATCGTGTGGTGATTCTCTGTTGGTAACTCACATTAAATATGTGGTTTTATGCCACAAGTTTTGGGTGAAACCGAGTAAGTCTTTGAGGTAAAAGAGGATTTATTAAGAGCCTTTACTTATGTGTATTCTATCATGAGAATGATGGAGCTATTATAAGCCATTAGATAAAGAAAGATATCAGAGAGATAGATAGAGATGTGAGGAATGGTGTGTCTAAATCACTTAACAATAGTTCCTATTTATAGGATGAAATATGGATAAGATGCAATGTATGAAAGATATACCGAATCACTATATCTATTTGTAGGACCCATTATATTTTATTCCTTGAGTAAATATTCGAAAATTAAGAATGAAGATATCTGCTATTAGAGATGCTACTAAGAGGCGATTAATTTGAAATAAAATATAGTTTGTTATTCCCTGATCAAAAACACTTTCGAATGAAAATTAATTTGTGCCATATTAGATGGTTTTACATGTATGTCTTACTATATTATGCATATATGATATGTACTGATGTACATGTAAACGATTGCACAAATTTTCATGCACATATAGTATGACTATTATAGATACAGACATAGATGAAACTTAATTTAGGACAATGCCTGATAGTAGAATATAAAATGGGTTACACTATAATATGGCATCTTTAACTTTTTGTTTGACCTCAAAATGGATAATGTGCATTGTTTGAATATGTTAATTAGGATATGTTACTACTTGTAATATTCTTGTGTTTTAGGTTTGTCTTATATTCTTAGTTTGGTTTGGTAAGAAAGTATCAATTGGTCTAATTTATGTCTGTCTCGGGAGTTTATTTTTGATTTAGGTTTGTGCATTAGCACAACTGAAAAAACCCAAACAATACATGCCAAACCCATATGACCCCTTTTGACAATACCTACCAAACTCCCCTTTTGCAACTTACAGTATATAAGGTTGTACTTGTGGGACTGCATTTTTATCTGCAACATTTTTTGCATTTTTGTCCTTATGGGTTACAATGTTTTTGGGTGGTTATTTTATAACTCGTGGGTCCTATTTGTGGCAGTGATGGTTTGTGCAATTCATATAATGTGGGATGGTATTGGTGGTTAAGTATTGTTGCAGCCTAGATTGTTTTGGTTAGGTCTTTTTGTATTATAGCAAAGTGTGTTTGATTTTTCCCTTTGTATTATTTTCTTGTTTCCTTTTTTAACCATCTTGGTTATCTAAGTAGTTGCGTTTGTATGTTTGTTTTGTTGAGATTAAATAAATTGCCTTCAATTTTTTTTGAGTTTTTCTTATATTTTTAGTTTGGTTTGGTAAGAAAGTGTTTTTGATTGCATATTTTCATATGTGAAGAAAATGAAAGCTAAAATACTTTCATTATATGTATTTTTTATTAAATTTGATGTATTCAAAATGCCTAGTACAGAAATGTATGTTGTTAGTTGTAAAAAAATTTAAATAAGTGTTTATTTTTTGAATATCTAATTGTTCATATTTTTGTACACTTGTAGATATGAAGAGAAAGGTTGGTAACGAATATCGAGATGTTGAAGATAATGAAGACAATGATACCAATGAAAATAATTCATATCAAATAGAACAAAATTCTGAATATTCTGTTTCTCTGGAAACTCAACCTATTAAAAAGCGTGGTCGTCCAAAGAAAAGTGTGAGAGCTAATGAGAATGAGAATGCTGAAGCTGTTAAATTATCGGCATCTGTTAAAAAAGGCGTGGGCGTCCAAGGAAAGAGTCAAATCATGGAAAAGTTAAAGGTTAGAATATTTTTAAAAAATTTCAAATGCATAATGTTTTTTTAAACAATTAATATATGTTATGAACAAATAGAGTGTTTGGCGTTGCATATCAAACGGTCTAATATACTTTTAAAACCAGTTGTTTTGTTTAAGGTTGTTTATATTATAACCTTAACATGAATGTTTGCTGATGTTAAAGAATCAAGTGTTGAGGATACCGAAGACAATGCAAACGATGAAGATAATGAAGACAGTCATTCAGCTCAAGAAGAACAAAATACTAAAGATTATGAGTCTCTGGAAACTCTACTTATTAAAAGGTGTGGTTGTTCAAAGAAAAGTGTCAGGACTAACGAGAATAAATCGTCATCTGTTAAAAAGCGTGGGCGTCCAAGGAAAAGCAATGATGAAGCGAAAAAGAAAACAATTAGTTCTAAAAGAAAAATAAAAAGAAGCAGAAAGGTAACTACTACTACTAGTAAAGCTAGTTCTAAAAGTAAAAAAGAAAAAGAAATATAAAATTTCTGATGAGAATAACAAGAATAGAAAGACTCGTACTAGGACAACACCAACATCACTCTTTAATGCGATGCCTATTCTAAATGTTGATAGGCAGAAGTGTTTACATGAAATGGGTTTTGGAAGTATGATTGGAATGGCAATTCATGAGCTTTCGGGAAAGATAGGTTTTTATGTTATTGATAATTTAGATACAGAAACAAATGTGTTATCTTTGAACGATAGTTCCATTCTTGTTACTTCTCAATCGGTGCATGACATACTCAGAATCCCTATTGGTGGTTGTTCAATAGAGTCTTTGGCACCAAGAAGTCCTGACGACCCTTTCATTAAGGAATGGTTCTCACAATTTGGAGAGAAGACTGAAATTCGACCAAACGATATAACTAACGTCATTGTTTCTACAAAAGATGCTGGTAAATTGTTTAAAATGAACTTTTTGATGTTGTTCGCAAACACAATGGGATTGTGTGAAACATCAGGTGTTTGCAACATGTATATACTAAAGCATATAACATATGACGTTTATGTGGAAAAAATAGACTGGTGCAAATATATAATTAGTTGTTTGAAAGAGAGCAAGCAAAAATAGGTCAATCCAGCCACCCATCATTACACAGGGCCGCTTACTTTTATGATAGTAAGTGATTATTATTATTTATATATTATTAGTGTTTTTAATTTCATCAAATAATTCTAAAATATATTTTTATAATATTGTAGCTTTTGTACCTTCACTCCACCAAATGTGATGAATTTGATGTCATTCGTAAAACACCAACTATCAGAAACTGGAAATCGGTCCAAATGAAATATCGAGAGAAATTGGAAATTGAAAAATATGGAGGATTTGTAGTTTTGCCAAAACATGAAGCTATTAACCTTCAATCAGAGGTTTGTATTACTATACTACTGAGTTTTGATTCTTATATGAATTCATATATGTTTAGTATATGAATCTAAATTGTGTACCATGTGTGATAAATTATTGTGTAGATATGTACCATGTGTGAAACTACTTGATAAATTTTATTTGATAGAAAAGATAGTTTTCACATGTGAAAGTATTTTTCTCGTGTAATAATTGATTAAATATCTATTACATGATATTTTTCACATGTGAAATAATAAGTATCTTCTATTGTATAGTAAATAAGATATACTTCTCACATATGATACTATTTTCTACAAGTGAAAGTATTGTCTAGATATGTATTAAATAATATTTTTTGAATTTGAAATTACTAAATAGTTATTTACACAAATTAGACATATTTTTCACATGTGAAATTATTTTTCCCTTTCAAGAGTATTCAACTAACTATTAATTACATTATATTTTTCTCATGTGAAAGTAGTCACTATTTTTAAATATATATTTAGATCTTTAATTCAGCTATTCAATAAATTTTATTTTACAGGATTTCATTGAAATGATTCTAGCCAAATGTAAGAACATCAATCAAGATTTAAGATTTTTAAGTGAAGAATTATATGAAGGAGTTTCACGACTTCCTAATTGATTTAATCTTACATCTTAAAACCAATAATCCTCTTCAAACTAATATTATTATAATCCATAATATAATAATAAAACATTTACCAATTAAAAACCAAATTCCCATTCTCTCCCATCCAATAATCAATAATATTAAACCATAATCATTACACCCCCTCCATAACCATACAATCCAACAACCATCACCACCCCTTAATCACCTAACTCATCCCCTTCACTAATTACTATCATAAATAACACAAAAAAACAAACCCAAAAACAAAAAAAAAACCCCCCCCCCCAAATATATATATATATTCAAAAAAAACAAAACTGTCATAAAACTCTTCATTTTATTTTTTGGTAGTTTGTCAGACTTTCTTTCGGTCAAACTAGATTTAGAACGGTACATAATGTGTCAGCTTAAGTTTCTTCATCTTCGTCTTTTGTGGTACTATGTTAGACCCACACACAACAAAAATTTTTTTTTTTTAAAAAACCCACACACCCACAAATAATTTGTAGGTTCAATGGTGCTCTATTTAGTTTGTTTCTGTGTCGAATGTTTATATTATCTGTCCCATGTGGGGCTTTCTGGTTTTTCGTATCGGGTCTCAGCTTCCTTATTATAGTTGATTGAGGAGTTGGGATGCCATTTTGTTGTATTAGTTTCTTTGTCGTTGTAATATATATCTATATAAAATATATATTCTCCAGCAGCTGGACGCAGTTGAGCACTTTCATCTTTTCAAGCAACTACAACCCGTCATCTACTCTATCAGCTTTCACATAACCTTTAATGATAGTCGCATAAGTAACTAAATCCGGTTCAATCATTCTTTATTTCATCTCCATATAACAACCTTCTCCGCATTCTCCATTTTTCTCAGCCAAAACATACCTAATTATCTCCTCACATTTTCAAATTTTAAACATCTTCATAAACCACCACAAATAAAACATAAACCACAAATTATACTTTCTCAGGAAACCCAATCACAAAAAGCCCTAAACTAAAATAACTAATATAAACAAACTCATATACAAAATGTATAAAGAACAACCACAAAGAGACGAAATACATAAAAAAGTGTTTGTTATATAGTTGATAATAAGTTTATATAGTTGATAATAGGGTTAAGTCTATTAAATAGAAACGTACTTTCCAAAATTTACACTTCTAGTAAACACACTTGTTTTATTACCAATGTAGTAATTAAAACCAGCTACTTTTTGACAATTTCGTAAATATGACCGGTTGATTTTCCAAATAGATTTTCTTTTTTTTAGATTTCACCTAAAAATTCCACGTCACTAAATTTTGGAAAGTACGTTTACTAGATGTGTAAATTTTGGAAAGTACGTTTCTATTTAATGGACTTAACCCTTGATAATAAGTTAGTAAAAGCATACAACAAGTGTTTGTATTGTAAAAATAAACTATGTCTAGCATGACCATAGTGCATCCATCAGCTAACATCATTAACTCAAAAAGCATGATTAATCAATATAGTTATTCCCGGTCTCAGCTTTAATTTGAATCAGTTTCTTCAACAACTTTCAAGTTCGATGGACATATGAAACCTTTAGCTTTTAAACTAGGAAGAACCTGCCAACCGAAAAAGTAATGAAAAGATAAAGAAAATGAAAATGTTACAATGGGACTTCAAATTACAGCCTCAATAACAAAAGAAACAGGACTATGAAAGATAAAAGCATCTATACTATGTGGATGAGTTCTAGTCGCAAAATAGAATAAGTGGGTACTTTCACATTTGAAATATAAGTAATGTGCATTCCACAAACAATTGAATTACATAGTTTGTGTCACTGGTACAAAATACTTTAGTACTTTCATGTGAAAAGTTTTATGTAATATATAACTATTTATTATGAGTAATTTCACATGTGAAAAATATTATGTAATAATTATTTTATCATTACTTTCAAATGTGAAACTGTTTCTGGTTCTTATTCTAAGTGGTTTTGTGTGCTGCAATAGATAATTCTAATTCTTTCATAAAATATTTAGAGATAATTCTACAATAGATGTAAGTGTAGAATATTACAAAATATTGTTCTCATTTGTAAGTATTTACTAGCTCTAAAATATTTTTCACATGTGAAAATTCTATATATTCAGAAATATTACATGACTTATTCTGACGCAAGCTCAAGTTTGTCCATAGTATGTAAGCTCAATTTCTGATGCAGTTCTTTCGGCGGACATCCACCAGTCATTGTCTTCATTCCAAAGTTCGTTGTGCTATAATTACAAAAGGATATTAATAATGTTAAAAATTAAAAGCACGTTGGCACCAATAAAACTGCTACATAGAATTAGAACATAATGTATTTAATTAGGTTTATTAATGATACATAAT
Organism: Tanacetum coccineum; assembly: GCA_026074375.1. Lineage (NCBI taxonomy): Eukaryota > Viridiplantae > Streptophyta > Magnoliopsida > Asterales > Asteraceae > Tanacetum > Tanacetum coccineum. The sequence goes on from BQNB010034008.1 coordinate 9,388, forward strand.
GTATTCAATTAGGTTTATTCAAACGTGGAGAAAAGGTGTATTCTCATGTATTAGTACATCTATTTAGTAAATGCAAATGTATTCTGAGGCAGTTGCTTCGGCGGACATCCACCAGTTATCGTCTTCATCGCAAACTTCGTTATATTATAATTACAAAAGGACATTAATAATTAAAAAAAATAGTAAGTTGTCATCACTAAAAGTGCTATATAGAATCAGAACATGATTAACCAACATCATATATGATATATAAAGCATAATAAAATGAAAGGTAAAAAGAAATAAGAAAAGAATACTTACTTCATTTGGCGTGTCTAACTTTCTAGGCTTATTTTCAACTTTTTCTGCAACCAACATTGCTTCACACCACATCTCATCTTTCTCATCTTTTTCTGCAACTTTTTCATGTATTAACTCATGGCTTCCATTTTGCTCACCTATTATAAAAGTTTCAGACATCACATCTGGTGGAACTCGACGGAAGGGAGATCGATAACCTAAGACCATCAATAAATTATAGATAAACATATATTTTAGAAAATAATAAACATTAAATTTAAAATAGAATTAACATTTAATTTTTGACATAGAACACGATGAACCTCTGCAGTCCGGATCATAACATTTTTGATAATAAACAGCCCTTTGTAAGTCCACAACATACATAACTGAACAAAATTACAAGACAAATTATTACTGTGCTTTCATGTTAACTTCCATTTTGTAATTTCCAAATTTAAAATATTAAGAAAACGTAAACATAAGTATAAATTCACTTTTCAATTTTACCATGATTGCTTTTGTGTTCTCTGCCAATTTTTTCACAAAATCTATTTCTTAACATGTTGTATACCAACAAATCATAATCTGAGAAACAATACCAGCTTTGAATTTTTCCTAGAATAGTAAAAATTCATTAGTTTAATAAAAAATAATCTTAAAAAGCAAAAGAACAAGAAAGAAAACATGATAATAGTGTAATGTAACAAACCTTTTACATCTCCAATCGTAGATATGTATTCTATGAACTCATCGATCTTGGGAAATGGTGATTTTCCACTGAAGTATCCATTTATTGGCAAAAAATTGTGAATGCGTCTTTTACAGTAGTCACTGTTTCTCTGACATAAATGAATGAGCTTAATTTAAACAAATATACCCGAATAAGAAATTGGTTCATGAATAAGCCAACTTTATAAGAATACCCGCACACAACGAGTCAAGGTTATTTTATGTATGTAGATGAATTACCACAGTGTCATAATTCAAAACCTTAATAAAATCGTCATCCATATTGCACATTAGAAGCTTTTCACATTCTGCTCCTACATTGGAAATCAAGGATACCATGAACATATCTTCTTCACTCTGCGATATTAGAATCATTTATAAAATTTAGAATTATGAGTATATAATTACCATAGTTATCAACACTAATACTATGAGATAGATACAAATAACATAAGGAAATTATTTAAAAAAATGTTACAATATTGCATACGAGTTAATTTATACCATTTGCTTGCATTTAAACTTTCTGGTAGGAAGAAGCATTGAATTTTTCCCTGCTTTAGAAGATAGGTGAAGACGAAAACAACGGTTTCTAGAATATACGGCAGTGTCAATAAACAAATAACCAGGGACATCAGCGGAGCTTGAATCTTTGGAAATAAATAACTGTTCAATTTTTTTATCTCTTCCTCTTGCACAATGAATCCGCGAACAAATCTATTAATATGAAAAATTATATTATCATGTATGTAGTGTTTTTAAATTTCTTTATTCATTCACAAACATAAATTTTTATACTCCTGTATGTATAATTACAAGTGTTTATTAACAAAAGAAAAAAGTGTATATTCATTTATAAATGTACTTGTATTTAGAATCTGAGAAAAGTTATTTCACATGTGAAAATGAAAAGTATTACTCATGAATAAGTCTAAGATTGTTTACTAGTGAAGATAAATTTTTTGAACCAAAAATTACACAATCTAATACGCTCACATATAAAGTTTATTCGTACTTGAAAATAGTTTTTTGAAGTGTTGTATTTCGGAAATCAGGGATTATTTGGTGAGGAATAAGAAAAAGCGGTTTGACAGCTTTACGCCTCTTTCGGATACAATGCTGGAGAAAGCGAGGAAGTAGAAGGAGAATCTGACTGCGTTAGATCCCAGGAGTAGGGTGGTTGGGGGGACTGAGACGCCTTATTTTCAGACGCATGATTTGACTGCGATTGCTGAATCCACAAAACCTTAAATAGTGGCTGGCTTTAATTTGAACGGAGGCTATAGTCGGATCCAAAAAAGAAGCTGAGATCTTAATTGCAAAAGCCTGACAGGAATGCTCAAACAGTAGGATTTTATGGGCTGCTAACATTGAGATTGCTCCACGACCACAAATACAGAGTAAGAGTGGTGATGCCTTAAAGATGTGTCCACATGATTCACACGTAATTGTTGCTATTGTCAAACTTTTTTTGCATGACCGTAAAATTGATAAAGTTCGAAGGTGGCTTAACCATGCGGTGACTTTGACTGCTGACATCGGGGACTTCTGGGGTTTGCTCTATAAGTTTGAGCATCAATATGGAACCGAGGATCAGCAGAAAGAAATCTTGACAAAATGTATCGTCGAGGAGCCGAAACTAATATGCTCACTAGTAACTGTTTATTAATACTTGAAATAGTTTTTTTTTAATGTAAAAAGATCGTGAATTTAAATTAATATTTTGAAGTATGATAGTTTATTCATATTGTATAAAAGTAGCAACTCATAAATGTAGTGACATTCTATGCTCGCATGCTATGCATGTTAGTATACTATAACAGTAGCGACTGCAAAAGCTAATATGCTTTTAAGGCTTCAGCAAATACTTGATTAACAAACGCACCAACATGTCTGTTGTCCTTGAAAGCCATCTTTGGTAAACGAATGATTAAGTGACGAGAAAATTTATCTATACACAAGTCAAAGAAGATTTTTGAAGTTCAGAGAATCAATGGTTTGCTATTTTATATCATAAAAGCATTATGTTGATCGAATAACTGTACCTTTTATAGATGAGTCAAGTTCAACACTCTAATTAGTGTCTCCTTCAATAGAGTACTTTTCAAGCAAGCATTCAAATATTATTAATATGAGTAGATCAACCATTTCATCACCATTCTTCGATGCATTTTCTTTTATATTGAACTCTAAATCAAAGTAGAGGTGGCATGGCATTCCCTATAAGTACAACACATTTCATTATTGATAAAATTAAAAACAGATTTTGTGGCAAAAACTAGTAGCAAACATTACCTCTTGAATAACTTCATAATGGTGACAAAATTTACAATTCATGTTTTTGTACCTATCAATAAACAATTAACAAACATATTAAAATTAAACAAATCAAAATCAGATATCCACATCTCATAACCAATGCATATTGATTTTTAAAATATGTACCTCCTCCAAAACTCTGTATAGGTTGAAACAAGAAACTTTCTTTGTTCGCTCACATGATCCTGATAACTAAAAATACGAGTACTTATAAATTCTTTGGCATAATTCATTGCCTCCTCTTGCCTTGGAAATGTAGCCCAAATATCCTCTCTAATTTTTTTTAACACAGAATATTAACCGATAATACATATAGTGGGTATTAAATAGGTACAGAAATTATACAAATATTGCACGCACATTGATTTATGTTGATCTTCAAGCTCAACGCGTATCTTATCTAACAATCGGAGTAACCTGGGTTGTCTTTTTGGACGCACGACTTTTGGGTAACCATAGAAAACAACCGGTGAAAAATGGTTTGCATTATTCAACTTCTTTTTTCCAACGGTCGGTGTATAAAACTGAAACAAAAATATAGTATATAATTTTACTTAATTAACAACATAAGCTGGCAGCCATGAAAAAATGTCTTATCAAATCAATATTGATATTCAATTAACAACATTAGCTACATACACATTCTAAAATATATTGTAATGTTGAATAATACTTGTTTACTTGAGTTGTTAATATACTTTTTCAATTAATAGAATTATATGCAACAATAAATAAACAAGATATGAAACAAATAATAGAAAAAGTATTTCATTGTTACCTCTTTTCCTTTGAAATTGTCAATTTTAGATTCACACTCTATAACATCGTTTTCAATTTCATCATCATACTCATATGGGTTCTTTTCAAGATATAGATCTTCATTATCATCATCAGTATATGTATCTATTTCAATACAAATTTTCGGGAACAACATTCTTCTTGTGCGTGATGTCATCAGACTATTAGAAGCAGTTATGATGTACATCTATTAGGTTTTGAATTTAATTTTTAGTACAAATTCAATTTAAGATACTGACTTTAGATTAAAAAATATATAAATAAATAAAATAATTGAAAGCCCAAACAAAGAAAAATTATAAACCCAATTGCAAAATATACAAAGTTGGCCCATAACTTTTACTGGGATTTGCATACTTGGCAACACAACACTTGTAAAGTATATGGCAAGAATAAGAGATATTAATGTTGAATTTTTTTTGAAAGCCCAAACAAAGGAAAATTATAAACCTAATTGAAAAATATACAAAGTTGGCCAATAACTTTTACTGGGATTTGAATACTTGCCAACACAACTCAAAAAGCATGATTAAACAATATAGTTATTCCCGGTCTCAGCTTCAATTTGAATCAATTTCTTCAACAACTTTCAAGTTCGATGAACATATGAAACCTTTAGCTTTTAAACTAGCAAGAACCTGCCAACGAAAAAGTAATGAAAAGATAAAGAAAATGAGAATTTTACAATGGGACTTCAAATTACAGCCTCAATAACAAAAGAAACAGGACTATGAAAGATAAAAGCCTCTATACTCTATGGATAAGTTCTAATCGCAAAATAGAATGAGTTACATGTGAAATATAAGTAATGTGCATTCCACAAACAATTGAATTACATAGTTTGTGGCACTGGTACAAGATACTTTAGTACTTTCATGTGAAAAGTTTTATGTAATACATAACTATTTACTATGTGAGTAATTTCACATGTGAAATATATTATGTAATAATTATTTTATCAATACTTTCACATGTGAAAATGTTTCTGATTCTTATTCTAAGTGGTTTTGTGTGCTGCCTATGTTGATCAATATATCAACAGAAAAGGAATTACTGAAACTAGGTAATTTTATATGATCGAGATCTTCTTACAAAGATTTACCAAACCTCGACACATTATCTTTCGTAGTAATAAACATTTTACTTCCACTAATCATTGGATTTGTGATCCTAGTTACTCTATTATCCATAGTATCCTTCGACGCCATTTCCATTTCCCTAAAAGAATAAGATTTTTAGAACGAATACAAGCCACTCCCAACCCACCATATTTCTAATCAAGAAGGATGGAATTCCATTTAACCCGGCTAATCCCTCTTATCAAAATCTTTATGACAAAAAAAAATATGCACCTAATATCTTAAAGAATGTTAATCTAAGTTTATTGATATCTGGCATACATAATCCACATCTGCACCTACTACTACTATCCACACAGTTTAAGTAATGATCACAAATACATGTCTTCTCCAAGATCCAAGTCCTAGCAGGAAAAAGTCCAATGCCATGTAATTTGATGTAAGGCATTATACAAACGTGTGCATGCTAATGGATTACTCCATATAAGTTAGTGAAGCAGCAAGTTAATTGTAGAACAAAAGCTTGTAAAACCTTCCTAGTATGTGATTTGATCTTGTATATATAATCTGCTTCTTAACAAAAGCTCGTAAAACATGTGTCATGTTTATTGTGAAGAGTTTAGGAAGGTAACTGAAAGAAGAGTAACAATGGAAACGAAAATAGGATGGCTGTTTGTGCTAGAAGCTAAGTAAACAATTAACAACTGTGGACCATGTTATATTATAGAGATGTTGGGAACCACCAGAAATGCAACAACCTGTGTGGTATCCAGCCATGGTATCCAGATTGTTATTGTTGAACTAGATGTATACTATTAGTAGATAGGGTTTGAGTAAACAAGATTTTTTGTATAAAGTGTTTTCAATACAATGCTGCTTCGGGTTTTCACATGTGAAAACAATCACTTTATTTTTATTTTTGAAATAATCAATACTATTATTTACCAAACGGATTTTATAATGAAAATTTGAACATTTGATTTTAGTAGCTTGTTTTTTATACTAAAAAATGATGTTTATTTGCCAATTATTTATTTATTTTAAATATATTCACATGTGAAAATTATAAACAATGTCTGAAGATTTGATCTTACTAACCTACTTTTGATATTAGAAGTGCTAAAATAATATATATTGTTGTTTACTATTTTTTGTATCAATATCTTCATACGTGAAAATTATGAGCAAAGGTGATCATAGTAGCTTATTTTATATACTAGAAGTTTCAAATTAATAAATGATTATTTAAGTTTTGCGGTTCATGCGTGAAATTATGAGTGATCTTACAAGTGTATTTTATATACCTTAAAATAGGAGTTAATAGTTTTTAATAGATGTGTTATGCTGATAAGTAAATACGATCATAGTTTTGAAAGGAAAATATACCCGTGGAATAATAGGTTCACACGTAAACATAAGAAAACACATAACATTACTCGAATCACGCGTAAACATAACAAAGCGCATAACATTACTTGAATCATCATGATTCCATCAACCAAGATTTTCATCCCAAAAAACTTTGTTGCATGTCACTTAAAAAAGCATTCAATAGTCTTAGTGTTAATATAGTTGATAATATGTTCATAGCAACATACAATAAGTCTTGATCTGCATTTTTTATGCATAAAACTATGTCTATAATGACCAAAAGTGCATCCATGAGCAAACTTCAATTTTAAAACCATGAACAAACAATATAATTCTTCAACAGTGTCAACTTCAATTTGAATCAATCTCTTCAAGAACTTTCAAGTTTGATGGACATATGAAACCTTTAGCTTTTAAACTAGCAAGAACCTGCCAACGAAAAAGTAATGAAAAAAATGAGAATTGTACATTGGGACTTCAAACTACACCCTCAATAACAAAAGAAATAGGATTATGAAAGATAAAAGCCCCTACTCTATGGATGAGTTCTAATCGCAAAATAAAAATAACAATTTATACAACGGGTAATTTACCAGAAAGGCTATTCTCATAAAGAAGAAGATACTCTAGCGATTTAATGTTCCATATACTAATTGGAACGTCGCCTGTTAAACAGTTGACAAACAGAGAAAGGTTTGTCAAGTTGCGCATACCAAGCTAACTTGGTATACTACCTTCAAGTTACTACCTTCAAGCAACGACGTGCAATTGCCTATCTCAGGAGACTCCATCTTAGTGAGTTGACCAAACGAAGAGGGCATCGTGCAAGTTAACTCGCTTGCCACAAATGCAAATTGTTCAAGGTTGGTATAGTTTCCCAACTGAGTAGGAAGACTGACAAACTAGTTAAAAGAAAGATCTAAATAATTCAATTTCTTACACCCGCCATAGCCCAAAGAAATTTATCCCTCTAAACCAAAACTAACCGCGTCTAAAGAAGTAAGGTTCTCAAAATTGAAAGAAAGATCTAAATAATTCAATCTCTTACACCCACTATAGCCCAAAGGAATTTGACCCTCTAAACCAACACTAAGCACCTCTAAACCAACACTAAGGAATTTGACCCTCTAAACCAACACTAAGCGCATCTAAAAGACAACAACCTAGTAAACTGATTGTTGTCAATAACCAATAAGGCGGTTAAGTCTGAGTTTAAGAAACTACAAAGTGGGAATGTGAAACCATCACGTTAAGGTTTATAGTTCTAGTTAAGATATCTTGTAAAGTCATAATGGTTTTATTTACGATTACGCCAAAGAAATTGACGTGAAGGATCATTGGTACAGTTAGGGGTTGAGGCCCTTGGTTAGGGCAATGCTGAATATGCATATCAGAGGATGAAAAACTTTGAGACGTTATCGTTCCTGTATCTGAAAACTAGAAATTTGGATAAATTGTATAAAATGATGAAAATTTCTAAGGTGAAAAACGATGTTATGGGGCAGTTCCATAATGCTTTGTACATGGGCGATGTCCAAGAGCGAATAAAGATTTTGGTAAATGCGGGTCATCTGACACTACCGTTAAGTTTATTATAACAAAGATCCCAATGTTTCAAAGTGAGCAAGTTACCAAGGGCGTTTGGAATATTACTTGAAAGATAGTTAAGAGGTAGGTCCATGTATTGAAGATGATTGTAGTTGCTTATTTGCGAGGGTATTAGACCAGAGAAATTGTTGAAACTTAAATTAAATTATTTAAGTTGCAACAAGTGTGATATCTCTGGTCCTATTTCTCTGTAAATTTGAGTATTTGACAAGTTAAGGGTGACTACTTAGAGGTTGGCAGTAGTAAACTTAACAAAGTGAAAATTAATTTCAAATACAAATCAAAGATTATGAACACATTAACCAAATTCAAAATGCATATCTAAAAATGTTTAAATATTCAATTTAGCCTATAGTATAAATTATATTGTTACCTTTAAGCAAGGATCTATAACTTTAAGTCTGGACATCATATGAAAGGCTTAGTATTAATCCTTCAAGCAACTCTTCATTCATTTGATTATGTTCGTGCATTTCCATATTGTACTAAAAATTCTTGCTGTTGGAGTAATCTAATTCAGCTTGAATAACAAAAGACGTGTTTATTAACAAAATGCCCATTATATCAAAATCACCTTTGATTGTTAACAATTGAATATATGGAGCATTGATTTAGAGAGATTGGAGTTCCATTGAAAAGCCACAGATGAAAAAATTCTTAACACTCCCATTAGTAATATCAAGCACCTCAAAACCACAACAACATTCCAATACCAAAGTTTCCAAAAGTGGAGTCCTGAATAAGATTTTTTGAAACAAATCTTCATTAAAAGTACCATAGGCAATGATTAAACTCCTAAGTGTTAGCCTTAAAATATGTTGGCTAATACGGAATTATATTGGTTTACATTAGCCGGACACGTAGGGACTAGATATGTCAGGTGTAGTAAGTCAGATCGTCGTCCGGGTATATATATCCCCTCATACTTCTTGGGTGGGGTGAGGAAAAAATATTTGTCTCATAAACTTAGTGTGTCTTCTCTCCTCTAGAAAACACACACACTCTTTCCTTTCTCTCTCTCTAATAAAAATGGGAAAACTTATTTGTTTAATCCTCCCTGACCTCCGGATCATGTCTTTGTTAGTGAATTCTTTATGGTATTAAAGTTTCAAATGGCATCAGAGCTGCAAGGGTTGTATTGTATCATTTGTTTGTTTTGCTTGTGTCTCGTTATGTTCATGTCAATTATGTTCATCTACTATTCATTTTTATGTTCATGTACTATTCTGTTACTGTTCATGACAGTGCGTTTTTTTAGTGGACAAAGTCAAGAAAAATAGTTTTATTGTTTGTTATTTGTTACTGTTCATTTTTGATGGTTATATTTTTTGTGCTCAAAAGTCATCCTTAGAAGCAAACTATCTGGGCATTTGTTCATTTTTAGTTCTCATTGCGTTTTGATGAAATGAAATAAACATATCAGTGTTAAGGAGAAGTCGAAAGTGACTTGCGTTTTGCCTACAAAAAATCATACGTTTGGTATTTGGTTTTGTCTCGGACTGCGTTTTGGTATTGCGTTTTGTCTTGGACTGCGTTTTGTCCCATGTTGAAGACCTTTACGTTGCACATCTAAACGTTGCGCTGCCAAATTTTTTGAAAACTTGCGTTTTGTCCTTGTTGCGTTTTGTGACGGGTTGCGTTTTGCCCCCCAAGACCTTGATGCGTTTTGCTTGGTTGCATTTGCTATCCACAACCAAAACAAACCGAGTCCAACTCGGTATGTACTGAGGTTGACCCGGTCAAGACTCAATTGAGTCAGCAAATGATCACAATCAACAACAACAACAACATCTCCATAAACAAATCCAACATCATCACAGCCTCACACCATCATCTAAATTACAAATCCATATCTAAATCCTACACCCATCGTCACTTGCATAAAAATCAAATCCAAATCCAAACTTATCCTATCTCAATCATCATTGACTCGAAAACACAAATAAAAATGACAATGATCTCAGTTTTTCTTTTGATTTGTTTACATACGCATCTGACCTTACTAAAGATCGGAAAAAGCGTGAAGCCAAAAAAAAAAAATCATCATAGTTCTTATGTGAAGGGAAATCAATCCCTCCTTTTAATTTTCGATATAAGAAAGAAACAATATACCAAATTTGTTTATTTCTCTCTTCATTCGTTTAACAAAATATCACTAAGAACAAATCACCTAACCCGAGTCTCCTTAACAGATCTTGAAGCCTTTGTTCTTCCTATGCAGTTACACAATTTGCAGAAGGTTGTGGTGGATTTGTTGATACATGTGTAAAGATAATGGAGATATAAGGATTGAAAGATCTGTGGTTAAAGACATAAGATCTGATGATTGAATAAGGAGGTGAAATCTGGTTTTTTTTCTCTCGGAGTAAAGCGACCGTCAGAGGTGTGTTGGTTTTGTCTTTACTGATGTGTGAAGGATGGAGGCGGTTGGTTTAATAGATTTGTTTAGTTAATAGAATGGATTAGGGGAATCACCTGTATATCTCTAATTGGTTTATGGATCGGGGTCTTATAGTCCATTTGGCAATAAACGAGTTATATCAAAAACACTTAGGCTGAGTGAATTTAATAATTATGTGGTGCTGTGATTATTTTATGGAGGGCCAGCTATTATGTTATTGCAGTGACAGTGGGCGAGTTTAACGATGTATGATAAATATGGGCGAAGATTGGATGATTAAGGATTGGATGATTTATATTTATTAATTGGGCTATTGAGAATGATATTTATGGATTGAGCCGGGACTAAAATGCTATCACGTTAAGTTTGACTAGACAATGTTGATCCGTTAAGGTCATTCAAAATAACATTTGTCCTAGTTTAACGACATTCACGAACAACAACACAACAAACACGATACATAACACTAAAACTGATCCGAATAAGATTCACTTAAACGTCAAGCTTGGAATTTTGGACTAATTCTAGTGATCACGAGTTTATCTCGTATCCTTTATTGAGATTGAAGGGGGTTTCGCGGAAGGCGTCTACTTATTTATCATCGAGACTTTCCTTTCTAGTTCTACCCTTTTCTTCCAAACCTAATCTATGATTGATGAGACTTGCTTGAACGTATACAAATTTATGATCGAGACCTTGGATTATCTAGTTATACCTGATGTAAGGAGTTACATTGTAGTACTCAAGGGTTATAGCTATCACTTAAAGGAGTTTACGTCTGTAGTGCTAAATGTCACTCGCAGATGCCAATGTGGATAGTCCATGAGGTGTTGTACGTATTTTGGCTCTTAGTTGAGTGTATAGGGTACTTAGAGGCTTTCTTATGACGTTCTTTCAATCAACTACAGGGCACAAGATTATGTAACAAATTTGGGGGATTATACTTCATTTTCAAGTCTTGGTATATCGGGTTTACTACACCCAAAGTGGTACAGCATATAGCGACAGAATACGTGGTCTGGTATGTTAGCCAAAGAGTTTAAGGTTAAGATTTGTGATCACAACTCTCCGGGATATTTGAAGCCATAAATGTCAATGATACTTCACAAGTCGCAGCAAATCTTTCAAGATTCTTCAATGTCTCTCATAACTTTTCAAGATTGTTGCTTATGACAAGAACTTCTCATGTATATGGACGTACACGTTAATGATACTTCCGAGAGTTCGAAACCATCATGAGGGAATTTTCTCATGTACTTGATTAATTTGATGTTATTGGTCATATTTAGGGGAAGTTAGTTATACTACTTCACTTAGTATGGTTTGTGAAGTATTCTGCATGCGTGAGAAGAATTATTGATGATCTCTGCTGATCTCTTGCATGTTCTCCCGAACGGATATTCACCAAGACAAATGTCATGAAACAGTACAGAACCAGTATTATTTGGTATGATTGGCTTCTTCTTCTACAAAATTCCGTTATGCACGTTAATGACAAAGATAGAAGAATTTTCAAGCTGCATCAAAGTTTCAGAATCTGCTCAAGATACAGATGTTGGTTTGGAGGGAAGCTGATTTAGAAACTTCGCCAAAAAGAAGTCTATGAAGAAAGCTTTTTAAGAGATGCTGCATGATTTGGGGGGAAGTTAATCTAACTCATGCATACTACAATGGTTCCAGAACAAGTCAAGACATACAAGATCCAAGCTGGAGTACAAGTATCAAGACTAGAAGACAAAGACGACATCTTCAGCATTGGAAGCGCGTTGGATGTCATTTCATTATGTTGTATTTGTACTTGTTAGGAACATTGTAAGTAATTCCGTATGCCTACATATTGGGGGAAGATTGTTAGCCTTAAAATATGTCGGCTAATACGGAATTACATTAGTTTACATTCGTCGGACACACATGGACTAGAAATGTCAAGTGTAGTAAGTAGATCGTGTCTCGGGCTATATATATCCCCTCCATACTTCCATGGAGGGGTAAAGAAAAACATTTGTCTCATAAGTAGTGTGTTTCTCTCTCTAGAAAACATACACACTCTTTCCTTTCTCTCTCTAATAAAATGGCAACTTATTTGTTTAATCCTCCCGGACCTTCGGATCATGTCTCTTGTTAGTGAAATCTTATGGTTAACACTAAGGTTTTTCCAACATACCACTTTTAAATAATCAAAATAATACTCAAACAATTTAAGATGAATAAAACTTAAACAGGTGGAAAAAAATCTAGGTAAAGCAAAGCCAGTGCACCTGCCTGTAATCCCAAACATTAATATCAAACTCTCAAACCTTAAGATCCATAGCGTAACCAATACATGATTTTACATCCTTTCCATAGTTGTAAGATGCATGCAATTGGAATTTGTTAATTCTTGATAGGCCGTATCGACTTAAGATATTATTGACAGACAAATAGAATTCAAAGTGTTTATCTTCATCATTAACATAATAATCAAAAATAAGATTAGGAAGTTGAGTCCAAAGGTTTTGCCATCGTTTGGAAAGGGTACCTATTCTAATACACTCTTCTGTAGAGTCTAAATGAGATATGATATCAATAAGTAAACAATCAGGTAGTAAACTTATTCGATCAATTACTTGTCTTTTTGGGCGCCTTTTAGGTAGTTTAAAAAGTTTTCGCCTCAACATATCAATGGTGGTTGAATGTCAATGGCGGCTAGTGAATGGTGGCTAGACAGTGTCTGATTGTTAATGACGGATGATTGTCAATGGTGGCTGATTGTCAATGGCGGCTAGTGAATGGTGGCTAGAGAGTGTGTCATTGTCAAAGACGGCTAGGGTGAAATGAAGTTTATTGGGCCATGTATTATAAAATCTCAATAACTAAATTAAGTGGAAATGAAGTTTATTGGGCCTATAAACTATAAAATATCAATGGATAAATTAGCCTATTAACGCGTGGGCTGAAGAATGAAAATCAGCCCATGTGCAACACATTTGGTTGCCTATTGTACTATATAGATAAAAAATTAGGTTACAATTTATCAAAAACTATTGCAACCTAATATATAAAATTTTTAAAAACTATGAAGAATTATTTATCTGTTTCGTTTATAAGTTCCATCTGATTCAAGACTTCAAGTGCTAACCAAACAATAGAAGCCCATACTTAGGAATGTTGATTAGTTCGGTTATCAGGTTGTTTTGACACTTGTATTCGGTTAGTTTGGTTAAAAAAATTTGTGTCAACCCGAAAACCGAACATAATTGAACTAGAAATTCAACCGAACCAAAAACAGAATTTGAATTTGGTTCGGCTTTTGGTTTTGAACTAAATAACATAAATTACACTATTTATTAAAAAAATTGTTTCATTCATAAAAAGTGTTTTTGGTTCGGTTCCGTTTTTTCGGTTGTTTATATTTTTGTTAGGTAGCCCAACAATGAACAAATAGCACAATAAATAAAAAATATAAAGGCTATCTATCATTTATTAAAAATAGAAATTTATTAAAAATATAAACAACACCACACGTGGTTCTAAAATTTCCCCAAAATAGTCAAAGGCATTCACACACACTCATATGAATCAGAATTAATATAGCCCAAACACTAAAAACAAACACTCCATAAACATCAAAAATCCCAAATGGAAGAAGCAAAAAATAATCAAAATGAAACGCCGATTCAAAGTAAGTTTCCTCTTACTTTTTTATATAAAATAATTCATTACTGCTAGTTAAATATTTCTTGTTAACTTTGGATTTTTTTGTTTCTTCCAAATAAGGTTCATTATAAAAGAGGAAGAAAAATTATTTCAAAAAATAAGAAAATCGATTCGTTTGATTGTAGTAAGTTTTTTATAAATATACTTCTAGTTTTGTATTATTTTGATTCATAGTTTATTCATAGTTTTTTGTTTCTTATTTATATGATTATGATGATTCTATTGATGAAGTGGATCCTAATATAATTCTGAAAGAAATCATTAGAGGTATTTAATTTGTTAATGGTTTATAATACTTTGTTTCATGAGTGTGTTATTCTGTGTTGCAATGTGAACAATTTTTTTGTTATTGTCGTCAAAGTTGTAAAAATCAGTCTGCGGTATGTTGGTGCTTGACCGATATTGACCGCATTTGACCGATTTTGAGCAATTCTGACCAGTTTTGACCGTGTTTGACCGATTTTGAGCAATTCTAACTAGCCAAACGACGGTTGGCAGGGTTGTGTGTGTTTGGTTTTATATAGTGGTGGGTGTGGGTTAGGGTTTGGGTTTTCTCAAACGATCATTGGATTGTGTGGATGGGGTTAAGGAGAGACATTGGATGGTGATCCATTTGATGAAAATGAAGTGTCTTGATTGGTTTTTCTTCTTTATTGTTTCTTTATTACCAGTTTGTACAAATCTTAACATTGTTTTAAAATACACAATAATGATCAAACATCTTAAGTCATGATTGCATTATTTGAGCCGAGTTAATTGTTCTTGACAAGACAATTTTGGATGTGCGTACTCTAAACAGATCTTATTCAGCTGGATTAACATTGCAATGCATATGTTTTTTTAGACAATTAATTTATGTTAAGAATAAATAGTAGTGGTTGGCGTAATTTGTGTTTCAAACAATTTGATATTGCAACTTTCTTTGCACTCAGATTGGAAATTCTATGTCTTATGTTTAAGTTTGTTTATATTATTAAACATTGCATGAATGTTTGCTAGAATGTAGTAAATTAAAGTGTAAGGATATCAAAGATATTGAAAACAGTGAATACGATGAGGATAATGAAGACAATGTTCAGCGCAGAAGAACAAAATTCTTCAGTCTGTTAAAAAGCTTATGTGTGGTGTGGTCAAAGAAAAGTGTCAGGGATAATGAGAATAAGAATGTTGAAGCTGTTAAGTTATCGTTATCTGTTAAAAAAGGCGTGGGCGTCCAAGGAAAGAGTCATATCATGGAAACGTTAAAGGTTATAATTTTTTTTAAGTATACATTATTAAAAATTTCTTATATTAACAATAATAGTAAGATAAATATTTAAGATATGTTTTTCACAAGTGAAAAAACATTTTGACCAATTTTGACCACCTTTGGCCAAAACCGATATATGTGACCGCCTTTGACTGGTTTTGACATCCTTTTAACCGATAAATAATAGTAAGATAAATCTCCGATATTGACCGCCTTTGACCGTTTTGACCAATTCTGGCCGATTTTGACCAATTCTGACCGCCTTTGGCCAAAACCGATATAGGAATTTCTTAGCGGCGGACCGGCACCAACTAATATATCGGCGATATATCGGCCGCAATCATCGATATTTACAACGATAGTTGTCGTTTTTACAATTGAATGATTTTTTTTGAAATTTAGAGTTGATTATTAATTTTAGTAAAATTAATTTCACATGTGAAAAATATAAAAAGGCAATTACTCTCTACTTTAGAGTTGAATATATCTCCCTTCCTAGGTTAATTTCTCTCTACTTTAGTACCAGTGTACAACTTAACTTGTTTTAGATACCTAAAATGTCAAACATTTTAAGACATGATAGCTTATTTGAGCCGAGAAATCTGTTCTTGACAAAACAATTTTGATGTGCTTCTCTAAAAGATCTTATTCAGCTGATTAACATTGCAAATGCATAATGTTTTTTTAAACAATTAATATATGTTAAGAACAAATAAAGTGTTTGGCGTTGTGTATCAAACGGTTTAATATACTTTTAAAACGAATGTGATTTGTTTAAGGTTGTTTATATTATAACCTTAACATGAATGTTTGCAGATGTTAATAAATCAAGTGCTGAGGATACCGAAGACAATGCAAACGATGAAGATAATGATGAAGCGAAAAAGAAAAGTGTTGGGGCTAACGAGAATAAATCGTCATCTTTTAAAAGGAGTGGGCGTCCAAGGAAAACCAATGATGAAGCGAAAAAGCAAACAATTGGTTCTAAAAGAAAAGCAACAGAATACAAAGCTGATGATGATGATAATGATGGAAACAGAAAAATCAAAAAGAAAATGGATGACTCTTCTTTTGAATTTGCAGATGTTTACCGAAGAAAATGCAAACGATGAAGATAAAGAAGACACTGGTTCAGCTCAAGAAGAACAAAATAATGAAGATTCTTAGTCTTTGGAAACTCCACCTATTAAAAGGTGTGGTCATTCAAAGAAAAGTTTCAGGAGTAACGAGAATAAATCGTCATCTGTTAAAAAGCGTGGGCGTCCAAGGAAAAGCAATGATGAAGAGAAAAAGCAAACAATTGGTTCTAAAGGTAAGAAGCATAAAGCTAGTTCTAAAAGTAAAAAGAAAAATAAATACAAAATTTCTGATGAGAATAACAAGAATATGAAGATTCGTACTAGAACCACACCAACAACACTCTTTAATGCGATGGCTATTCTAAATGTTGATAGGTAGAAGTGTTTACATGAAATGGGTTTTGGAAGTATGATTGGAATGGCAATTCATGAGCTTCCGGGAAAGCTAGGTTTTTATGTTATAGATAATTTAGATACCGAAACATATGTGTTATCTTTTTCCGAGAGTTCCATTCATGTTACTTCTGAATCGGTTCATGACATCCTCGGTATCCCTATTGGTGGTTGTTCAATAGAGTCTTTGCCACCAAGAAGTCCTAACGACCCTTTCATTAAGGAATGGTTCTCACAATTTTATGGAGAAGACTGAAATTCGACCAAACGATATTACTGACATTATTGTTTCTACAAAAGATGCTGGTAAATTGTTTAAAATGAACTTTTTGATGCTATTTACAAACATAATGGGAATGTGTGAAACGTTGGGAGCTTGCAACATGTTTATACTCAAGCATATAACAGATGATGTTTGTGTCGAAAGAATAGATTGGTGCAAATATATAATCAGTTGTTTGAGAAAGAGCAAGCAAAAATAGGTCAATCCAGCCAAAAATCATTACACAGGGCTAGTTACTTTCATGAGTGTAAGTGATTATTATTATTATTTGTATATTATTATTATTTTTTATTTCAATAAATAATTCTAAATATATATTTTTATTATATTGTAGCTTTTATACCTTCACTCCATAAGATGTGATGATTTAATGTCATTGGTAAAACGCCAGCCATCAAAAACTGGAAATCGGTCCATATGCAATATCGAGAAAAATTGGAAATTGAAAAATATAAAGGATTCGGAGTGTTGCCCAAACATGAACCTCTTAACCTACAATCACAGGTTTGTATTACTATACTACTGTGTTTTGGTTCTTATATGAATATATGTTTAGTATATTTGCACGTGTAAGTCAGTGATAGTTATTGTCTTGATTTTCTGTACAATGTCTGATAAATTATTGTCTAGATATGTATATCATAATGTTTTTTATATGAGAAACAAGTTGATAAATTTTAATTGATAGAAAAGATATATTTCACATGTAAAAGTATTTTTCTCATGTGAGAATTGATTAAATAATCTATTACAATATTTTTTTCACATGTGAAAATATTAGGTATCTTCTATTTTGTAGTTGATAGTTACCTTTTTTTCTTTACTATATATATAAATATATAATATATAATAAATATATATAATATAAATATAATAAGGAAAAATATCAATGATAAGAATTCCAAAAGATTCGAAGAAATTACTTTTGACCAAAGTAAAATCTAAAATCTCCCGGGTCGTTTCCCAACGAGGCGTGAATTGAGAATCGGGATTAAGTTCGTGATCGCGTTTTTGAATGATTTTAAAGTTTTTGGGTTGGGATTCTAATTCTACTGATAATAAGCAAAGACAAGTAAATAAACCCCTAAAAACGAAAGCAACTAAAGTTTAAAACCTAAAAACGAGAACAGGAATCAAAACCCGTTCTTTAAAAACCAAAATTCTACAAATTTAACCCTACGAGTGCAAAATTAATTTTCCTAGGTGCTAAATGCCCACCCAAAAGTAAAGATAAGAAGGCGAGATCATCCCAAGTACGAATTCTTCTCGGCACATCCCAACCTTACGGCTAGTTACCAGACTTTTGACACCCCACAGAGACTAGTAATCGGAACTCACGACCTTCCGGTTTCAACACCCCTTGGATTTCGCCGTTTATACACTAAAATCACAACTTAAACGAAAATAGTCCATAGTTCAAAAGCAATATTTTTAATTTACGAAAAAGAGATTTTCCTGATATTTATTAAATCACGTTTATTATGCTAATATAATTTCAACCCATTAAACTAAAGAAAACCTCGACCTTTTAGAAGCTGCAACAATCGGTTGTAGCCGGCCAAGCAAGCAGCAAACTTTATATATCAGTCTCGGGATAATTACTATGTTCGTTTAGAAGACTGCACCATTGGTTGTTGACCGGCAAAATGCAGTAAACTATTATTTAGTCCCACAATTTTATTATTTTTTCACATTTCATCATGTTTTTATTATGCATATAATACCACATATAGAGAAAATTGCTTTTAGGATATTTATGTATAAATTTAACTAAAATTATTGATATCGACTATACGTCCAAAAATTGTTGATTTAAGTTTAGAATTTTCAAAAATAGCAACGTATTATATCCTGGTTAGAAGCTTATTGAGAGAAAAAGCCCACAACCAACACTTATGAGCTTTTAAGATTTCCAATAATCCTGTTTAGCATCTAACATCAAATTAACTCTATCATTTCTCGTTCTTCCGCAAATTTAAAATCTTTAAAAAGATTAGCAATGCTTAGTCTAAAAGTTAAGGAACAAGCTAGAGCTCAACACGCTCGATTGAGTCAAAATTTATTCTTATTCTACCCAGCAAGAAAGTCAAAATTGTGACAAAACACTTATTTAATTTTTGAAAGTTTTGATTTTTTTTCATTTTTTTGGTATTTTGGTGGTAAAAACGAGATTACGTGGAAAATAACTACTGCAGGCACAATCAAATCGAAGATCCCCCCATACTAAACTGAACATTGTCCTCAATTTTTAAGAAGGGTCTCTACGTAAATCTAAGCCGTTTTTTATTTTTTATTAAGTATGGCTCAAAGATAAGACGTTAGTCGATAAATATTTGGATATTGGTTCGCCATAATGAAAGCTAGAGCATGTGAAGCTCTAGTGAACGAAGGACAAAAACCGTGAGCACAAGAGGCTTCAAAAATCCGGGCAATCCTGGACATACAACAAAAACACAAAACACGGAAAATGGAAGAAGCGAGCCCTCAATTAGTCAATCGGCTAATTCAGGCTCTGTGAATGACATCTAACTTTTACGCAGACAAACCCGCTTAAAATGTAAATAAATGACCACCTAATGTAGTGAGCAAGCTAACAACAAAACAACCACCCCTAAAGGGTGGGAAACATTTGTCACAAAATCTAAATACAACTTAAACTTCACACATCAGAGAACAATAAACGTTCCAAACACAACCTTAAATATCAAAAAACGAAAACTAATGCAGAGTCACCAAAAATTCAAACATCATTCACTATTATGTTACAGTTTGCAGACACGTAACTGTAACCTTTGCCCTTTTTGTGTTCTAAATATTTCATTTATAGTCCTTTGACTATTTGACTTTTGTTAGTTTATTCAGATTTTTGTACCGTGTTGACGGTGGTGATTTTATGAGATATGTGATGAATTGTGGTTTATTGTGATTAATAATCCCTTTTGGAAGGTATTATTGTGTTATGTGTATTCCGGGTGGTTTGACCTGTGAATTTTGAGAAATGCCGAAAAACGAGTCCGACACGTCCGTTAATGTCCAAATGAGTTTTGAAGGGTGTAAAGTGAAAATATGTCGTGTAAATACTCTAGGTTAATGGAAAAGTATTTTTAAAGTGAATAAAAATGCTAATTAACTTTGGGGTAAATTTTACGGTTGAGTTTTACGAGTATTTAAGTGATCCCGACACGAAAAGAAAGGCCCGAGACCCCATGGGATACCATGGCCGGTCAAAAGAAGACTAGGGAGACAAGGTGGCTTAATTTTAGCTAACCTTGTCCAAATTGTACATAAGATGCTTTCCTTATCCTCATTTTTACACATAGTTCATTTTCAAAATCAAAAAAATATCCTCTCCCTTCTCTCTTGTGTTCGTCCGCACCTACAACACACACACTCTTATAATTTTTGAAGTTTGATCAAGAAAACATGAAGACATAAATATTTGGGGTTGATTCTAGTGTTTGGTTATTCATTTAAACAACGTTTGGGTTGTCCGGTTCGTGTCGAAATCTACAAATTTGAAGATTTTCTTGTAAGTTTTCAAATTTAAATTTCGTTTGTCCTTTTGGGTTTATTTTGATGCATAGATGTTAGTTGTACAAGTTGATCGTTGTGAAAATTGATTTTTGGAAGCGAAACGAAAGAAAAAGGGGGTGTTTGGTTCGTGTAAAAAGAAAAGGAAAAAGAGGGTTTTTGTAGTTTTGATGTCGTGGTCGTGATGGTTGAATAATATATGATGCTAGAATGCTTATTTTTGATAGTAGCTTGTATGGCTTATTCGGGCTTATTTTTAAGCTATTTCTTGGCTTATTTGGGCTTATAGGCCACGAATGGATTCCCAAAATCACTAGGAAAGTGATTTTGATTATTTTTGTGTTATGGCGTATGTTGTGGACTATTTTTGAGGCTTATGGTAGTAACCAAATAAAGTAAAGATGCTAACACTACTCATACTTTTAACTTGTAAAACTTTTCACTCCCGACAATTATTATATATTAGGTAAATGTGCCATTTTGAATTTCAACCATGGATCAATGTTTTGCAAAATTCTATGCTTCCGATTCCACCCTGAGAATAATGAGTTTGAAGGCGAGAGCATCCCTTTGTAGCGACTTTCGTTCTCTCGGCACATTCCCAACCTTGTGGCTAATGACCAGGCTTTTGACACCCTACAGAGCTAGTTATCGGGGAATTGTAACGGTCCTTCGGTTTCAAAAACTCTTAGGTTTCCCGTTTATACATAGCTTATTTAGAAAAATCACAACTTAAAATGAAATAGTCTTAGTTCAAAAGCCATATTTAACTTTAGAGAAAAAGTGATTTTCCCCTCTTCTCTAATTTATTAATTCACGTTTTAATACCACCTTAACATTAATATAACCATGATACAATGTAAATCCTCGACCTTTTTGAAGGCTGCAACATCGGTTGTGAGCCGGCAAGATGCAACAAACTTTATCAGTCTCAGATAATTACTATGTGCCTTATTTAGAAGACTGCAACATCAGTTGTGAGCCGGCAAGATGCAGTAAACTTTTACTAGCCCACAGTTTATTATTATTGTTACCCCTTTTTTATATATATTACCATGATATAGAGAAAATTCCTTTTTAGAAAATTTAAGTATAAATTTGAACTAAAATTATTGATATCGACTATACTTCAAAAATTGTTGATTTAAGTTTAATTTTCAAAAATAGAACGTATTATTAATCCGGTTAGAAGCTTATGGGAGAGAAAAGCCACAAACTACACTTATGAGCTCTTAAGATTTCCAACTAATCCTTGTTTAGCATCTAACTCATACTTAACTCTATCATTTCTCGTTCTTCGCAAAGATCGCGATTTGCTTAGTCCTAAAAGTTAAGGAACAATTAGAGGCTCAACACGCTTCGATCGAGTCAATATTTATTTCCTATTATACCAGCTGGAATGTCAAAATTTATGACAAAACACTTATTTTGGTTTTTTTTAAAATTTTTAATTTGTTTTAATTTTTTTTGGTTATTTTGGGTTGGTAATAAAAAAACGGAGATTACCGCGAAAACAACGGCTGCAGGCATAATCAATATCGTAGATCCCCCATACTAGAGCTAAACATTGTCCTCAATGTTTTAAGAAGGGTCTCTACGTAAATCCTAAGCCGTTTATTAAGTATGCTTAAAGATAAACGTTAGTCGATAAGATTTGGATATTGGATTCCCAAAATGAAGCTGAGGATGTGAAGCTCGAGTGATCGAAGGACAAAACCGCGAGCACGAGAGACTTCAAAAATCCAGGATAATCCTGGACATACATCACAAAACACAAGCATACGAGAAAGGAAGAGGCGAGCCTCCTCACAACACAAAATACTTATTCATTACTACTATTATAATTAGATTAAGATAAGCATGGGTTGCCACCCACGAAGCGCTTGTTTAAGGTCACTTAGCTTGACCCGATCCCCCCATACTTGAACTGGTCAAGGGGGATAGAAATGGAGACACGGAACATCCAAAATACGGATGTCCTCTCCATAAGAGCATGGAAAAATCTCCATCGGGCTTTCAAAAATTTTAATAACTTTGAAAACTTTAGGGCCCCGGATATGGATAATTCTGGGAGAAGAGAAGTATGAACTCCTTTAGAAGTGAGAATCCCGGGGTTGAAAACTTTTTCCTCATTTTCGGATGAAAACGAGAGTAAAATTTCAGACCCGGGAACTTCTTTTTGGAAAGGAAGTTCATAAAGAGGAGGATTAAAATCCTCAAGAATTAAAGAAGCATAAGATATCTTCTTTACATTCTTTTCCATTGTTGCATGATTGGTGACTTTGAAATGGTTCTCATGAATGAGTATACCCGGATTAAATACCTTGTCCTCGTTGTTGGTCGAAGGCAGAGCATCAACCTCGGAAAAATCCTCATAGAAAACCGAGTCACACTCGGGGGAAGGAAGGAAAATACTTGATCTAGGTGGATCAAGTTCATCAATCAAGAGTTTAGCATCTTTGATTTTCTCTTCCTTGAAGTCAATGGTTATCATATGTAATTAACGGTCTCAAGATCAAATAAAGTTCATATCATAATCAATCCCATAATTCGTGGGGATGAGTAATCAAGAGATGTTCATCGGTTGAACTCATAGAAACGGAAATGGTATCAACAAGATTGTCTTCTGGAGAATTTTGATTTCAAACCGGAATCTTCGAGATTTGAATCCATTCCTTGATAGGGATCATGGTTAAAGAAAATATCTATTTCTCGAGATCGGATTCGGCATCAAGGGAAGGTAATCAATTCATAGTTGTGGAAATGCAAAAATGAGCGAGTTCATCCGGCGAACTCTCATGAAATTAGTAGCGGCTCAGAAATTAGGAGGACTATTGTGAGAAGAAGTGGTACTGCCACTTAAAGGATTATCATGATATGGAGGGAGATCTTTGGTTTTATCAAGATTTAGCAAGTTCTCAATAATGTCTCCCTCCGGATCAAAGATATCATCATTAACTTCCAGTGAAGTTAAGTCGATATGAGAAGTGAGAGAAGAAGTGGGATTGCCACTTAGATGATTTGTTGCAAACAAATCTTTAAGAATTTCCTCATGTGAAATATTATAGACATCAATCATGTTGATTGATTCTTGATGAGGTTGGGTTGAATAGTTTGAAGTGTCATGTCTCATATTCAAGGTTAATCTTTCATTACCGTCACGGAGAATCAATTGTCTTCTCCTGTTGAACGCTAAATCAAAGCTACGAGCGGTTGTAAGGAAGCCCTCCCAGATAAAGGGGACCACGGGAGGGATCGCTTTCATATTCAACACGATGAACAAAATCTGCGGGGGAATTGTGAAACTTTCTAAACCGGAACCAAGACATCTCTTGTAATTCAGCCGGTTGCAGTGTACAAAAAATTGCCGGTTAGCTAGTTCAAGGGTCATGCAGGTGGAAATAAGCTCGGGTAAACCTAACTTTTTCCAAACCAAGAGTGGCATCAAGTTGGTGCTAGCACCTAGATCGGCTAGGGCCTTGCACTTGAGCTCACTAAAGCTACACGGAATGAGAAATTTCTCAGGGTCTCCAAGTTTCTCGGGTAACTTCTTTAGGATAACCGCTGAGCAATTTTCATTGAGGGGTGTATTTGCTAGCTCTAAAAGTTTCTCCTTATTGGAAAGGAGACTTTTAAGCATCTTTTGGTATTTCGGGATTAGAACCAAAGCATCGGCAAGAGAGATATTGATGTGAAGTTGTTTGAACATTTGCCAAAATTTGTGAATTTGGACTTCATCTTTCTCTTGCCGTTTTTCTTGGTTCATTCTTGAAGGATAAGGGATATGAGGTGGAAGGAGGATCATTGTGGTGCACCACTATTCTTTAGTGAAGTAGTTTGCTTTTTGGACAAGAGGAGGTGGGACCTTAATGGTATACTCAGCGAGTTCTGGGTCTGTTAAAGTCTCCTCTACACGTTCATCCTCCTCCGGATTAATTGTGGAGGAGGCATATGAATGGAAGGTCCATCAAGAACAAGACCACTTCGGGTGGTGATGGCTTTCAATTCACCTCTCGGGTTAGCAACGGTGTTGCTAGGGAGAGATCCCGAACCCGAGGTAGAAGCGGTGTTCATTTGGAAAAAGCTAGCCATCATGTTCTTAAGCTCATTGGTTTGGTTAGACATTGAAGCTTGAATCAAAGTTTGCATTTCATTTCTTAACTCATTTTTCACATTGTTAATTTGAGCTTGCATGGCTTTTATATTAACATCATTTATTTTCTTAATTTTCTCCAACTCACTTAAAGGAACAACTTGATTTTGTTGAGTTGGAGCTTGATAAGTTGTATTTTGATTGAAATTGTTTCCTCGGTTATATCCTTGAGGTTGGCTAAACCGGTTTTGATTATTTTGCCCGTTTGGTTGAGCAAAACCCGGTGGTCTAGTTTGATTAGCCACACCTGGAGGACGATAACCGGAATTACCCTGATTGTAGTTAACCGCGGCTGCTGAAACGTATCCTTGAATATTATCCCGAAAAGTGTTGCCATCGGCGGCGAGACACTGATAATAAGGATGAGCACCACCGCAAGTAACACAAATTTCCTCAACGGCTTTTACGGAAGCTGGAGGTGGGGTTGCTTGAAATTGCTTGAGAATAGCGGTCATGGCGGTAGTCACAGCACTTGTTTGCTGATTTACTGCATGAGTAAGTTTGGCTATCTCGGAGGAAGAAGAAGAATTAACATCACTTGATTTCACTTGAGAAACAATCGATTTGTTTCGTGAATTGCGGACCTTGGATTTGTTTTCGATAATCGTCAACACATCTCGAGTACTTCTTTCCAAAAGATTACCACCGGCGGCAGAATTCAAAGAATCTTGGTCGGTTGGGTTTAAGGCATTGTAGAAGGTATCAAGTTGATGCAATTCGGTAAAACCATGATGAGGGCATGCACGAAGGAGATCTTTGTAACGGTCCCATGCCTCATGAAACGATTCACCAAAACGTTGTTCAAAGTTGGAAATTTCATTTCGGAGATTTGTCGTTCTTGAGGGAGGAAAGAATTCATTGATGAATTTGGAAACAAGATCTTCCCAAGTGAGAATAGAACGAGGGGGTTCTTTTTCGAGCCAACGACGGGCTGCCCCCGCAAGAGAGAATGGAAAAAGCATAAGCTTAATCGCTGAATTAGGCACATCCTTGTATTTTATTGTGGAAGTTATTTTGTTAAACCAACGAATGTGATCATGAGGATTGTCTTTCTCAAGTCCGAAGAATTGGTCCGAAGTCATCATATTAATGAGACTATGCTTGAGCTCGAAATGCTCAGCAAGAATTGGTGGAACCACGATTGCCTCCGCATAACCCTCGGTGGGTGCACGGAGCAATTCCGCCATAGTACGTTGATCGGCCATCGTAACTACGGGAGGAGCTTGATTTTCAAGAGGTTCTTCGAGATTAAAAGGTTGCTTTGAACGTCTACGGTTACGACGTTTCGGATTTGAAGTAGTTGGATTAGGAGAAGATTCACCAACTAGATTCGAAGAAGAGCGAGTGCGCATGCACTAAAAACAAGAACAACACAATATTTTTGGTAACCGGATGTTAAAAGTCCACGGTAGCTCTTTAAACTACGCACAAGAGAGCGGAAGGAATTAGCACGCCGAAGCGATTTAAAAGCGTTCTTCCTTTTTGGGCGATGTTCCTTGGATCAAGCCCGCCTTATACCCTCCTTATAGTTTGTAATTCAAAGGTGAGCCGATTATAACGATTAACAACACGATTTGTTTTGTTGGTTTTTTTAATTTTTTTTGGTACTTTCAATACTTTAGGAAAAGTATTGTTGGTATTTTTTTAATTTTTAATAATAAGAAAATATATTCACAAACGGAAAATGATAACTTCACGAGGAAGGGTCTTCAAAAACTAATCTTCAAACGTAGACACGAAAATCGCACACACCTCCCCGGCAACGGCGCCAAAATGATCGTAGTTAAATTCAACCCTTTAATTATATAAATATATAATAAATATATAAATAATAAGGCTAAAGTATTCCGAGAAGCTTTTAAAAGATTCGTTTCTATCCAAAACAAAATCCCTCAAAAATCTACCCGGGTCGTTCTCCCAACGAGGCGTGAATTGAGAATCGGGTATACGTTCGTGATCGCGTTTTTGAATGGTTTAAAGATTTTTGGTTTGGATTCCTAATTCTACCAATAAAATGCAAAAACTAATAAAGAAAACCTAAAAACGAAAGCTAAAAATGATTTAAACCTAAAAATGAGAACGGGACTCAAATCCCGTTCTTTAAAAAACAAAATTTTGAAATTTTAAACCTACGAATGCAAATCTAATTTTCCTAGGTGCTAAATGATAAAAGAAAATTTTGAAAAAAAGAATTATATTTTTTTGACTTTTTAATAATTTATTATGAATTAAAAACTGTTTTGAAAAGAAAAATTAATTAAAAATAGTAAACTTAATGGGAAAAATCTAAAAAAATGGTGGAAAGTAGTTTAAACAGTGCTGGATGCAAGAAAAATAAAAGCTTGGACGAACAGCTTATAAATAAGCCGTAAATAAGCCCAAAAGGGCTGAAAAGCTTAAGGGCTAAAAAGCTTTTAAATACAAACCACTTGGGACTTATAACGAAAAAGTCCCAAGGGCGCAGCGGTAAAGAGTGTGTGTGAAAACGGGTAGAGGTTGGTTGAGGTTGAGGGTTCGAGCCTTGCTCACCCTCAACTTCCCAATTTCCCCGTTTTTACTTTTTGAAACTTTTCTTTTTGCAAACTTGTAAAATAAGCCAAAATATTAAACTTTAAAAAAGTGACTTTTTATACAACTTAAAAATAAGCTGGGAAAAAGGCTAAATAAGCTGACAGATGGGCTATTTTACACTAAGGACTAAATAAGCTTAACTGTTTGCTTTTTAAAGCACAATTAAGCTAAGGAAAATACAAGATAAGCAAAAACAAATATCAACCTACACCTAATAAGCACATTCAAACAAAAATAAGCAAGGATAATAAACTAGAAAGGGCAGAAACAGCAAATAAGCTATAAGCTAAATCTGTCAAGCAAACAGCCTAGGGACAACTTTTTGGGCTTAATTTTAAGCCCTTAAAGGATCCTTATGGCTTAATGGGGTATATGAGCTTAAAGCCTGGCTTAAGGGCTATCTAAAACACCAACTGGAAAAGTGTTTGAAACTCAAACAAACTAAGAAAAAGCTAACTGAAAAGGGCTACTCACACAGGACATGCTGATTTGGTTTTCTAAAAAAAACACAAATGGACTTGTTTGCAGCCTAAAAATTAAGCTAGAAAAAGAGCTTCAAAATGAAAAAGAAGTTAAATCAGATGGAGTTTGACCTCCAATGAGCTTATGCTCACAATTTCAAATCCTAAAAACAATTTTAACTTACTTAAATTTGAAGATGAAAAAGGCACCTTAAAACTTGAAAAACACTTAAAACAGATTTTGTTACAGACTTTGATAAAACAAACAACTCACAAACAACACTTAGGAAAGGATTTGAAAGCCTTAATCAAATAAGCTATATCAAAACTATTCTGTCACAACAGTTTTAAACAGCTTTTAGAAAAAACTTGAAAACAAACTCTTAAACCTTAAAACTTTTTTTAAAAAATTGATGAAATCTACTCAAATGAGCTAGTTAAAGTTAGCAAGGTGACCCAAATGGTTTTTAAACCACTTCTGACCCACTTTGAGTCTTATGCCAAACACCCTTTTAAGTTTTTGAAATCCCTTTTTAGCTGATTTACAAGGATTTAGGCAAAGATTCTTGAAAACAGATAACAGGCATTGAATGTTAAGCAAAAATAAGCAATAAACACACAGAAATAAGCACTCAAATAAGCAAATAGGAAATAAGCAGTTAAAAGCTATAAGAAGCAGTTTTGAACAAAAACTTAAACTAATGACATATAAGCAACAATCAAAGACAAATAAGCATAAATAACATAAATAAGCTATAAAAAGCTGGAATAAGCAATAAATAAGTAAATGAACAGTAAAATAAGCAAAAAATTAAAAATGGAAACTTACAAAGGTCCAATGCTTTTGGCAGTGAAATAAGCTCTCAAATCAGCTTATACAAACCTATATGCTTCCCAAGAAGCTCTAACCCAAGGCCATCTATAATTTACCTTGCTCCATTGATTTTTGATATTTTTGTGATTTTTGAATTCTTTTTTTACAGAAATGTAAACATGCTTTTACATAAACTTTGAATGACTCAAAGGCTTATACAAGAGCTTAACAATGGTATTTAAATGACAATTAAGGTAAAAGACAATATTTAAGGATAAGCTTAAAATTTCATTATCTTTAAAAAAAATACAAAGACAGTATTTAAATGACAGAAAGATTAAATTACAAGTAATTTAAATTGCAATATTAAAATGGTACAAACTTGGACTTAACAAAAATTCAACCAAGGGGAAAATAAGCTACAAGCTATTATTTATACTAAAACTATTCTATGTCTTGGGCCGCACTTGTGTGCTTCTTCTGTGTGTGCTTCAAGATATGTGTCTCTTATGTGAGTATAAGTCTAAAGTCAATCTTGGCCATCTATCTTGCTTTGTGCCCAAGGTCCACGATCACAACCCTTGATTTTATTGTCCAATGGGGTGGTTTGTGATTGCCAATGTGGCAATTGGACACATATGAGGTGGGGTTAAGATAAGAGAGTGATGTTTTGGCTGGTAGTTGCAGGGTTTGAGGGAAAACAACACATGAATAGTGTCAATAGGGGATTTGGTGGGAAATTTGGGTTATTCTGTTTGTTTGCAGTTTAAATGCTTGTGGTGATATGATAGTTTTGGGAGTTAACAGGATTGGCCCCTGGAAGTGTCATGTATGTTTGCAAGAATCGTCTTTTGTTGTGATATGAATCTTTTGAGGTCTTGGCAACATTAGCCCTCCAAGGTGATTAGTGTATTTACACGTATGGTCCTTGTAAGACTAACAAGGTTAACTGGTATTGGGCTAATGGGGTTAACAGTTTGTTAAAAGAAGGGAATTGGGCTTGGTTTAAGTTATTTGGGCCGATTATAGAAAGAGGGGTTTTGGGCTTTTTCTTTATTTTGGTCTTCATATGATAACTTAATGGGCTGCCCTGGCCCGTTAGATGGGTATGGGTGGGCCCACTAAGTATTCTTCAGTTTTGGCTCCATCTTTGACCTTTGACTTTGTCGGGGTTGACTTTGACTTTGACTTTAGTTGACTTTGACTTTGACTTTCATGCTTTTCCATTCCGTGCTCGGTTTTGTCGTTTTTGGCTTTATTTTTTTGTCCTTTTATCAGATATCCGTTTCCTGCACAATATAACTGAAAGCATACAAACACAATGTATTTTTGGTACGTTTTGGTTATTTAAGTCCGGTTTTAATGGAAAATAGTATGTGTAATTAAGCACATACCAAAGAACAACCAAGGAAGAAGGGCCCGAGGGGTGAAGAAACAACCACCACGTAAGGCAAGAAGACCCCCAGTCGCCTACCTTATACCATCCCTCTAAATCATCCAGTGTGCCTTTCCCTTCCTAGTTAAGGAAACATAAAATGGATGACGATGATGAACGACTCTTGTGTATCTTCAGGAAGATTCATATTAACCTACCATTCTTGGAGGCCATGATTCATATGCCAAAGGGAGCCAATGTTCTAAATGATCTTCTCTCGCACAAAGAGAAACTCAAAAAAGTAGCCTCATCGATCAAGCTCAGTGAAGAATGTGCGGGTGTCATCCAAAGGAGCTTGCCCTAAAAGGAAGGAGACCTAGGGATTTTTACACTACCATGTCTTATCAGACCTTTTGTAGTAAAAATTACTTTTTCTGACTTAGAGGCAAGTATCAACCTTATGCCATATTCTCTTTTCTTACGATTAGGAATTTCTGAACTGAACCAACTAGGATGAGTATTCAGTTGGGTGGTCGATCGGTTAAATATCCCATTAGAGTCTATGAAAATCTATTGGTTAAAATAAATAAGTTCATCTTTCTGGTCGACTTTTAGTTTTGGAAATGGATGAGGACGAACTGGTTCCAATCATCATGGGACGACCTTTCCTCGCTACTGCCCGTTCCATAATTGACGTTCACGAGGAAAAGCTAAGTCTGAGAGTTGGAAACGAAACCATCACCTTCAATATAGGGAAATCTATGAGATCTAGACATTCCCGTGACGACTATACGTACTAGGCCGATCACACTATAAAATTTGTCCAAGAACAATGGGTGGACACAATTGATCACGATTGAAAATGGATCAAAACGAAAGAAGAAGATAACCAAGAAGAAATTCGGGCAGTTTCATTCTATCTAAGACAAGAACCAATCGAACCTCTGGAATGGAAAGCTCCAGAAAATCAGTTAAAGCCCTCAATTACTAAACCACCAAAGCTAGAACTAAAGGAGCTGCCAGAGCACCTTAAGTACGCCTTCCTACAAGAGAATGAACAACTTCCTGTAGTTATTTCCTCTGTATTATCTGCTTACAAAAAGACTAAGCTTCTTGAGGTCCTTAAGAACCATAAG
Source organism: Tanacetum coccineum (assembly GCA_026074375.1). Lineage (NCBI taxonomy): Eukaryota > Viridiplantae > Streptophyta > Magnoliopsida > Asterales > Asteraceae > Tanacetum > Tanacetum coccineum. The sequence continues at coordinate 40,716 of BQNB010034008.1, forward strand.
GGAGCTATTGCATAGAGCATTGAAGATATTATAGGAATCGACTCATGTTTTTATACACATAAGATCTTGATGGAAGATGAATTCAAACGACCTTCCAACCTCAAAGACGAGTAAACCCAAACATCAAGAAAGTGGTAAAGAAGGAGGTCATAAAACTCTTAGATGTTGGGTTAATTTACCCAATCTCTGACATCCCTTGGGTTAGTCATGTTCAAGTCGTTCCAAAAAAGGAGGAATGACAGTGGTAAAGAATGAGAAAAATTAGCTTATACCTTAGAGAACGGTCACCGGATGGCAAGTGCGTATCGACTACCGAAAACTCAATGATGCAACTCGGAAAGACCATTTTCCATTACCTTTCATTGACCAAATGCTTGAACGATTATGAATATTATTGTTTTCTGGATGGTTTCTCAGGGTATTTCCAAATCCCTATCGCCCCAGAAGATCAAGAAAAGACTACATTCACTTGTTCGTATGGCACTTTCGCCTATGATTGTATCCTTGTGTAAAGGTAATTTTAAGTTATCAAGTTTTACATTTATATTTTGCCAACTTTACCTAAAACAACACTTTAACGGGCAGTGTACCCAATCAAATGTAGCTTCATTGGTAAGTAAGGTGTCGATCACTAAGAGCGAGAGCGTTAATCGTTAGTTTTATCAATATTTTGGTTAACTAAGTTTAGTTAATATAAGCTATGTTAATTCTAATCTATGTTAAAGCTATGCTAAACCTATGTTAATCCTAATTCTAACGGATAAGGGGGATTTTTAGTCTGAGAGACTGGCACAGGTTTTGTGGTAACTTAAATCAATTTAAAACACAATAACTCACGCAAGAAGATAATCAAAAGATAGAAGAGCGGTCTAGCAAAATATAAGAAAACTGTATTAACCATGATTAATCAAATTAAAATGCAGGTTTGTTTATTTTAGTGCAATGAGTGCTTATCTCAAAGCGGCATATCATTCCAAGATTTAGGCAGTACTTCTTCGTAAAACCTAGACACATAGAATTCTGTCACAATTAAACGCATCCGCATAAAGCATCCTATTTCCTAATTATAATCTATCTTAGGAGATTAATAATGGTGATCTTATTAAACCCTAGCTCATGGAGACTTTACCCACTTACTGCCTAAGGCTCTTTATATACTAGTAGTCCACTATTTGAGTCTTTTCCAAAGGTATTTGTTTGTTATTATGTGTTGATCTAGGTCACCTGTTATTCCAACTTGTTCACATAAACCAATGCTATAGGTCAATATTTGTGATCCTATTATTCTAGATATATAAATGACGGATATAGAGAGCCATCCCGACATCTAGCTAGCGAGATATTTTGCATTCCTAGATCCAGTTGAATGATGGGTCGCATACTTAAGCACGTAAACAAGTATAAATTGAAAAAAAAAGCTCATCAATCACCAACGTTAATTAAGATAATCAATATAAAGAAAACAAAACAATGAAATTCTTCCACTTATCATTGCTAATACCCAAAAAAAAAGGGCATTAGCACTTTACCATTGTTAATCAATACACGTATAAATAATTAACCAATGTTAATAATGAGTTTTAAACGGAATGATACCAAAAATAAACAATTACTAGAGTATAGGAGATTACAAGGTGGTTCCTATGGAATTAGTACCTTTGCTTGATATATTCTTCTCTTTTTGTCTTCTGAAAATTGACTTTTGTGGTTAGGGTATCAAAAATATGATCAGGCACACCTAAAACTCGTTTTAGGTCTTCTATTTATAATGTTTGGAATTTGGTCGATACGCCGTATTAGATGAGATCAATATGGCATATTGGGAGTTTCTTGGAGTAGGGACCACAATCAATATCTTACAAAATATTTAACTACTATATCTTGGATACGGTGTATTAAGGTCTTCTAAATACGGCATATTAAGGTCTTCTAAATTTAGGCGTTATTGAACTCTATTCTTTATGGTTTCTTGTGAAGTGCAGGCACAGATACATCGTATCTTCCTTGATGGATACATCGTATTGGATGTCAGTGCAATATTCTCTAGATTTCTTTGTTTAAGCTCTAGAATGCGTGCCTTTTAGCTAATCTTCACAAAGTACTCCATAATTACTTTAATTCTCAAATATAAACGATTAAGTAACAATTCTTGCAATAATTAAACAAAATGGGTAATTTATATGGGTTAAATGATGCTATAAAAGTGACGTTATTTGGTGTCATCAAATATCCCCCACTTGAATCCTACTTGTCTTCTAGTAGCCTTTAGAAATTTATGAAAATGTATCCTTAAGGATTTTTCCGTTAAGCATTTATTCGATCAATTACTAGTACACAACCAAACACCTAAAAAAATAGGTTGATGAAAACACTCAAATCACTCGACTAATCTATGTGGTAACATGTAACTAATTCGCTGAATTGCTCGGTCGTGACGAGTATTCTATCATAGGCTTGGCAAGGATACACATCTCCACCACTAAAGCTAATGAGTAACAAGTTCATAAAGGTAAATTGGGTTAAAAAGGCTTAACGGGTTTGATCACTCTTTATAATCTCTATCAATACCAATATTCTAAAAAAGGTGAAAAAATCACACATACATACCCATAACGATGTGATAGGCACATATGACTGCATTCGAACCTTAACTCGAATAAGCTAAAGAATAGGACTAGTAGTCTTTACCAAAATTCATAAACCAGCAAGGGCGACAAACCACATATACACATTCAATTCCCCTACTCGAGTAAAACCAAGGTTAGGATGAAAAGTGATATAGGGTATGAATCTTTTAATCTTTTCTTCAAAAGTAATAAAGCAACAAGGTGGACAAAATCACACATACATTGTCGTAACGACGGAATAGACACATATAGTTGCTCGCATCCTCATTCGAACAAAACCTGAAGATAGAAATTAGGAAAGGGAAATAGATGTTGTTAAATAAAAATATATAAAACAAATAGATTAAGTCCAAACAAATAAGGCACAAGTTACTAGATACTTTCCCGACCGTTCTCATGACAAAGACACATAAATATATACACAAACGTCTTGATCATAGATCAACGAAAACAACCTAAGTTGTCGTTCCCGTAACGGTCAACTTCCCAATCATCCATACTATACATACTTTTACAAAATCAAGTGGCGATATCTAGCACTTTATACAAAACTTTACATCATTGATCAACGAATAATTGATCCTTCAAATAATACCATCGGTTTAAGTTTTAATGAACCGACTATCTTCATAATTTCCTCCTTTCTTTTTTTGCAACAATTTTCTAATTTTTTAGATTTTTTATAAACAATACACCACGAATCTCGATGTAATTTCACCATCTTCACAATCATAATAGCTCCGGATAATTTCTTCCATAATTCTTCATTTTTCGGACATACCAATAATTGTGATAGTAGTAAAAATACATGAGTTTAAACTACTTTTTACATTCCCAATTGCAATGTATAATTTCCCAACCATACCAGAGATAGAAAATGACACAAGATACAAGAAATACATACTTTACACTTAGAGCAACTAGAAACTAATAAATGGACTTAATCTAACATGGTAGGCTAAGGTGTAAAGGTGTAACGAAACAAATAGTCGGTGTTATCCTAAAGGATTGGCTCTACTTGTTTTTCTAGGAAATCTTACTCTTAAAGTTAGAGTAAACAAAGGATTTATACGGAGGTTAACTACCCGGTGTGGTTAGTTAATATCACAACATATATAGGCTTTTTGGGTGTAATCCTAAAAATTTACCAGTTTTGTTAATACAAATATTCACGCAAAAACGATATTTATATTTAATGATCTTCATGTTTTGATAATAACAAATATAATGT
>BQNB010034009.1:0-51910 GCA_026074375.1 Tanacetum coccineum
TTTTGGACTAACACTTGCAAGATAAGCAAAGCAGTATGATTGGATTTGGTGATACCAATTGTGGAGTTTGAAAAGTTGTTGATTAATGATAGAGAGGTCTTAAGGATAACTTGACAAGGGTTAATACTGTTAATAATAAGAAATCACTAACAATAGACATTGATCCGGAGGTCGAGGAGGATAAAATAAATGTTTAGCCATATTATTAATGAGAGAAAAAAAGTGTAGAGAGAAGATGTGTGTGTCTAGAGAGAGAAAGTCAAGAACACACACACTTTACAAAATGAATCCTCACCCCTCCATGGAAGTATGGAGGGGGTATTTATAGTCCTAGTGACACATAACTATCGTAACTAGTCATTATTAGTCCCTACGTGTCACGCTATAAATGAACTAATGCAATTTCAGATATGTCACCATATTTTAGGGCTAACAATCTTCCCCCAATATGTAGACACATACGGAATTACTTACAATGTTTCTATCAAGTACAATTACAATAAAATAAAGTCTTCCAAAGCACTTCCAAAGCTGAAGATGTCTTCTGAGTTATCATTGTCTTGAAACTTGTACTCCAGCTTGGATCTTCATCGTCTTTACTTGTTTTGGAACCATTGTAGTATGCACGAACTGGATTAACTTCCCCCTAATTCATGCAGCGTGTCTTGAAAAGCTTTCTTCATAGACTCCTTTTTGGCGAAGTTTCTGAATCAGCTTCCCCATAAACTAACATCCCTATCTTAAGCAGATTCTAAAACTTTGAAGTAGCTTGAACAATCTTCTACTTGTCATTGACGTGCACAGCAAAATTTTGTAGAAGTCAAACCACACCAACGACCACTGCTTCTTGTCATTAGGGCTTGGTGAATATCCGTTTGGGGGTACATGCGAGAAATCAACAGCAATTCTTCTCATGTATGCAGAATACTTCATAAACCATACTAAGTAAAGTAGTATACATTACTTCCCCCTGGAAGTTGACATGGTAACATCAAAGTCAACTAAGTCCTGGATGTACACATTTTCCCCTATGATGGTTGTGAACTCTCGAAAGCATCATTGTCGTGTATGTCCATATACTCGAGAAGTTCTTGTCTTTAGCACAAATCTTGAAATCCAAATAAAGCATTACCCTCTTGTTTTCAGAAACCGTAGAGGAGATGAAGCAAGAATCAAGAAAACTTGGTATAATCAAGGTCTTGTATATGAATGTCGTTCAAGAACTTCGAAAATTTTTCCGGTAGCACTGTGAAAGTATCTTTGTCTGGAATGGCAACAATTAATATCCCGTGAGAATTGCTGATTATATCCCAACCTTTAAACTCTCTGGCTAACTTACCAACCTCGAATTCTTTCGGCTATTGTTTTGATCACTTGGTGAATTAAACCCGATATACCAAACTTGAAAATGAAGTAAAATCCCCCAAATTTGTTACTTAAGCTTGCACTGTTGTTGATTGAAGAACAGTGCAAGATTAAATCTATAAGTACTCTATACCCAACATCAAAAGTATAAGAAGTACACCACCTCTTGAAATTATCCACATCGACATCTGTGTGTGACACTGAGTACTACAACGTAACTCCTTTAAGTGATAGCTATAACCCGTGAGCACTACAATGTAACTCCTTACATCAGGAAATAACTAGATAATCCAAGTCTTAATCATAAACCGTATACGTTCAAGCAAGTCATCAATCAATAGATTGGGTTTAAAGAAAAGGGGTAGAAAGTAGAAGGAAGTCTCGATGATGAAATAAGTAGACGCCTTCGTGAAACCCAACTTCAATCTCAAATAAGGGATACCAAATCAACTCCGTGATCACTTGTCATCGTAATCCGAATCTTTAGCCGTTTGTTGTTTTAGTAAATCTTATTCGGATCGTTTTAGTGTTATGTATCGTGTTTGTTGTGTTGTTATTTGAGAATGTCGTTAAGCCATGACAAATGTTATTTTTGAATGTCGTTAACGGATCAACATTGTCTAGTCAACTTGTCGTGATAGCATTTTATACCCGGCTTAATCCATAAGTATAAGGCCAAAATGTATATACTATAAGCATATTTGGCTCATAGCATTTTCTTTTAATAGCACTGGCCCAACTTATGTCTATACTCGGTGTGCCAAAAAATCCACTAGCCCAACATTTAACTAAAACCAATACCCGGTCCAACTTGTTTTACTCGGACCAATATCTTAAATAATAGAACCCGATTCAAAGGGATGATATAACTATCCCAAATCCCATGAAATTAGGGCATACCAAACCCTAAGTACACATACACACCACCATTTGTTTTCTCCCCTCTCAAACGCAGTAGAGAAAAAAAATCTCTCCCTAAAACTTTACCAGCCACAGGAACGATCAACATAAAGAAGCTTATTGATCTTCCATTCATCTCACCCAATCTCACTTGAGATCTCTAAACAATTACCCCTCCTTCGATTCCTGCTTATCAATAACAAGAACCCACAAAACGAGCAATCTTGTAGTCATTCAACTTATAAACCTTACCAATCTTGATTCAGTGATTGGCTTCAAGATCCTTTAAATGGGTCTCGGGTAGGTTTTTCTTTCGCTTTGTGTTTGTGTCAATCGAAATAAAGATTGAATCTAACAGTTTTGTTAGAGTCCATTCTTTAAGTTCGAATATTGAAGAAGGTTTTATCCTTTTCATGGATCAATGATGATTTTTCTTGTCGTGTTCTTGATCTTTTGAGGTTAAGGCAGTTAATAGAGCACGAAACAAATCTAAGATCCTTATCATTTATGTGTCAAGTCTTGAAGATGGAGATGGGATTGTATTATTGTGACGAAGGGATTAAGGTATAGTTTTGGATTTGATTTGGTGGTGTTATGAGGCTGTGACGATGGTTTAAGATATAGTTGGATTTGGATTTGTTATGGATATTGTGACGAAGGGTAATAAGTTTAGTGAATCTTGGATTTGTGAATTGATTGTTGTTGATTGTTGGCTTGTTGATGATGGTTATTTGAGTCTGTCTTGTGCTTTTTCATTTATGTTGACTTGGATTCTTTGAGTTGACCGGGTCAACTCGGTAAATACCGAGTTGACTCGGTTTGGGTTGATGAGTATAACTCGCTGTCAAGCAACTCGCTGCCAAGCAACATAGCCAACTCGCTACTGAGTCAAAAATTGGGCAGAGATTTGTTTAGATTTGGCATAGATAATTTGTCTTCATTGTACCTGTACACCAACTCGCTAAACCAAATCTGCCAACTCGCTACTCTTCAAGTTGCTAAGCCTACTCGCTACTCCAACTCGCTATATCATTTTCTCAACTCCCTACCTGTCACAGTCGTACTATTGTACTTTTTCCTGAAATTGTGGATTTGTGTATTTTTCTTTTTCCTACCAAATAGCTATGAAGAAACAAAGATAATCTTAGATCTGTTTATACAATAACTTGTCTTTTAAGCACACAAAAAAAAACAGATGTAAAACCAGATTGAGACATAAGTTATAACAACAACAATAAATCAATTTTGTGGTTGATTCTTAGGAGAAGAAGAACACTTAATCCACGAAAAAGAAACTGTTTTAAAAAAACAGCCAACAACCAGTAAGAAAAAAATAGAACCATTTTCATGATTGATTTTTTTCACACAAAAAATACACGAAAAATATCAGCTGAATACCACGAATAAACAGTAACCGAGACACTGATGAACAGTTGCCGGACAATAAAACACATGATACAATACACCCCTGCAGCTCTGATGCCAATTGTTAATAATAAGAAATCACTAACAATAGACATTGATCCGAAGGTTGGGGAGGATAAAATAAATGTTTAACCATATTATTAATGAGAGAAAAAAAGTGTAGAGATGAGATGTATGTGTCTAGAGAGAGAAAGTCAAGAACACACACTTTACAAAATGAATCCTCACCCCTCCATGAAAGCATAGAGGGGGTATTTATAGTCCGAGTGACACATAACTATCGTAACTAGTCATTATTAGTCCCTACGTGTCACGCTATAAATGAACTAATCTAATTTCGGATATGTCACCATATTTTTAGGCTAACAAATACTAAGTTTACACCTAAGTTGAGAAGTCTTTTAAAATCTTTTTCTTGAAATCAAACCTATGTCTGCTAGTGAGCCTAATGAAGTATCTAGGCATAGGCTATATTAAAGGAATTGATGGAACGTGTACAAAACTGTCTGGATTGGTAAGGAAAAGAAAAGAGAGATGTGGTGAGTTCAAAAATAGAAAGAGAGATATGTGAAACAAAAAGAGAAATGTGTGTTTCAGTGAGAAAAAGAATTGAGAGATATAGTGAGCTGAAAAACAGAAAGAGAGTTGTGTGATATAAAAACAGAAAGAGAGTTGGTGAGAAAAAGAATTGAGAAAAACGGTAAGAATAAAAACAGAAAGAGAGCTTGTGAGACTCATGATTTTTGATGGAAATTCTTTTTGAAGAATTACATGCTTAACTCCTGGTATCTCAAAAGTTAGTACTGCTGGGTATTACTTAGTACTGCATAATGCTTTACTTCTGTGCTTTAGGCATTACTTAGTAATGCTGGACATTACTTAGTACTGCCTAGGCTAATTTTTAGTACTGCTAGAGGACCGTTAGACCTTTGTTTAGGGGTTATAACAAGAATTTCCTTAATTAAAATTATAGTGTTTCGAGATATTTCCGCCACAATATCTATGCTTATAGGTTCCTTTAATTTGGATAATTCTTGATCTTTCTATAAATCCTTTGATTGCTTCAAGATAAAGAACAACTTTTATTCAAGTCGGTCAAATCAAAACCTTAAGCGTACCCTATATTATCTCAATTGACTCTATATGACACTTTACTTCATAGACGTGTTTCATAACCAGCTCACTTTATCAAACTGTCTTCCTACTCAACAATGGCAAAATTTGAATTTTGCTGGACCACACAACTATGTGGTTGCTTACATACAAAAGTCTTAAGGACATGTGAAGATTTTTCCATAAGATAGTGGATCTTTCTTAAATACATGTCACATTAAGTTTGTGTGCTACTCATGAAAATCCACACTATTTATTGTTTCTTATAGAACAATTTTGGCAAACTGCTACTGCACGCACACTTGAGAATGGAGACATGGAAATCACTGCTACAATAAATGGGAAAGTCAAGATTATTTCTGAAGCATCTATTAGAAGATATCTCAAGTTAGAAGATTCTGATGGTATTAGTGATTTGCCCACTATAGAGATTTTTGAGCAACTTGCTCTAATGGGGTATGTGTCTAATTCTGATAAATTAACTTTTCAAAAGGGACATTTCTTCCCTCAGTGGAAATTTTTGATTCATACCATCCTTCACTGTTTAAGTTCCAAGAAAACTGCTTGGGAACAATTTAGTAGTAATATAGCAACTGCTATCATTTGCTTGGCCACAAACAGAACCTTTAATTTTTCCAAATTGAGTTTTGATGGCATGGTGAAAAACTTGGAAAGTAAGTCTAAATTTTTTATGTATCCAAGATTTATACAAATATTTTTGAACAAGCAAAAGAGACTGCGTCTACCTCACCAAAGAACCTATATTGCTCCTTCCCTTACCTAAAAACTGTTTAGCAATATGAAGAGGGATAAACAGGGGATATATGTTGGTGGGACACTTCCATTGTTGCAAACCAATTTCGTTGTTCATGGTCAGATATTACAGGGTGAAGGATCAACAATTCTAGTTGAGTCCCATCACACACCCACAGTTGCTCCATCAACCTAACCACATCATTCACCAACACTTAGGGATTTATAGTCAGGAAAACTAAGGTTCCTCTTCTAGTTCTCTACTCTGACCATGTATGATTATGAGGCTGCATCTACAGGTGTGGATGACAGACATGGAGGGGCTGCCACTACTGTCTCTGGCTTAGAAGCAGGACAGGGCAGTGGTAACATACATAAGACCCCTACCATGCCCCCATGATTCACCTCTCCTAAGAGTTCACACACTTGGAAGTGATGAGGGCAGGATGCAACCTAATGAATTGATGGAATTGGTTACAAAATTGTCAGACAGAGTTGTAGTTTTGGAGAATGACTTGAAGCAGATAAAGAAAAAACCTCTATGTGCTGCATTTACCAAACTTATCAAAAAGGTCAAGACATTAGAGAAAACTTTCAAGTCAAGCAAAGCTAGAATAAGAGCTCAATTTGTTGTATCTGACGATGAGGAAGAGGGTTCTTTCAATCGGGGAGGAAAATTGCTGAAATTGAAGAAGACCTTGATATTTCCTTGGCACAACAGATGATTCATCATGATTCACAGACTCAGGGGAGGCAAGAGTATGATTTGGAACCTAATTTTGAGTTTACTGCTCCTGAAGAGGTTTCTACTTCTGAAGCCAGTTTATTAGTACTGTTTTTTAGTACCAGTTAGTTGCTGGTGCAAGTTTTAGAAGTGGAAGTTAGTACTGATGTAAAATCGAATTTAGTATACTCAGAAAGAGTCTTGCTTGCAAAGAGAAAAGCAGGGTAAATCTATAGTGTAGGAATCTGGAGCCTTACACTTACCATGACTAATTACAAGCTAGATCAAGAAAGCTGGGGTTTGACAGAAGCTCTCAAAGATTACTAAGAAACAATTTGATGAAGATGAGAGGCAAAGGATTTACGAAGTGTTCATGAAGAAGCAAGTACTTTCAAAACCTGAGAAGGGATAACACTCAAGCTCAAAAGAAGATGATTGAAATGCCTAGCTCACAGGTTACCATGCCACCAAGTAGAGGAAGGGCATATCTCTGAAGCTGACAAAGCTAAAATTGCTTGTAGAGCTTTTATAAATGAAAAAATAAGAGACAATTTTACTTAAAAGAGCTCCAACAAAGGAGAACAGTCCCTCTTACACAGGCTCGTCAAAGGTTCTTATATGTGTAAACTTATAAAAGCATTATGGGAAGTCATTCACTATCAGTAGTTTAGAGGATACTCGTTTGTGATATCATAAGTTCTATTTGGATGCTACGTGGAAGAGGGTTAATACTTTTACTCAATGAAGTGATGATCAGTTACTAAAGTTGTAAGCTGGAGTTCAAGAGAAGTGCAAAAGAAGAACTTGGTGAAGAAAGTTCAAGAGACAAAAGATAGGAGAAGATCAGAACCAGCTAAAGAATCAAATAGATAAGAATCAGATGGAAACTTATCTCAAGAATAATCTACACAGTTAATAATCATTAGTCTCTCAGAAGATGGGATGTATGTTGGAGACTGCAAACCATTTTACCCAATAATTGGCTAGGAGGTTTACACTGAAGATTCAATAAAATATAGAAAATCATCGTGTGGGTGATAATACAGAAGGTATATCAATTATTTGAAGATACTGCTATAGAATTTTGGAAAGAGATGATTCTAGTGAAACTTTAGATTTGGCTCTAGAGAAAGTATTCCAGTTTATTACAGAACCTACTTGATGAAAAGAACGGCATTATAGGTGAATTGAAGGGTTGTTAGTTGAACCTGATACTGATGATGACCTTTTAGAACTTCAAAGATATATGCATGATCCATTAACATAGAGGTTATATGATACATGTGGTGTTCATCATGTGTCTACAAATACAAGATTAGATATTTTCATGTTGGTTGAGAAAGATTATCCATTGACAAGAGGACTTCCAATGTTGATGTTGGTTAACAAGCTGCAAGTGGATCAACATTCAGAGATGGCAGATGAGCTTTTAAGGAAAAATCTTCTTACTTGCAATCAGACAAGGCATTAAAGTGTTTAAAAGTATCCTTCAGAGCCAAAAGGTTTTAATTCAAAGAATAACTTGATGTTTGAGTAAATCACAAGTTTAAGGGGGTTTGTTGGAAATTGAAAAGTCTTTACATCTTAGTATTGCCAATTAGCTTATTACTCTTTCACAAGAGTGATTTGCCGATTTGCTTATACTATATATATATATATATATATATATATTATAAACGAATAATCAATTTTTGGCGCCGTTGCCGGGGAAGTGTGTTACGATTATCTTGTTGAAGTTTGAAGATTAGTGCATTGAAGACCAATCACCGTGAAGTTATCGTTTTTTGTGAATATATATTTTTCATTTTCTTTTATATAAAACTATAAAAATACAAAAATATTTTATTTTTTTCTCGATTTATTTTTTTGGATTTATTAAAACACCAATAATACTTTTCCTAAAGTATTTAAAATACCAAAAAAAACAAAAAAACAACAAAAGAAACCGTGTTGTCAATTGTTAAATCGGCTCACATTTAGATTAACAAACTATAAGAGATGTATAAGGAGGGCTGATCCCACGAACTTCGACCCGAAAGGAGAAGGTTTTTAAAACGCTTTGCGCTTACCCGCTCCTCCGCTTCTTTGTGCGTTATCTAGAGAGCTACCGTGCACTTTTGACTATCGGTTTAAAAAATATATTTTAATTTTTGAATCTTTCATGATTCTAAAGCGACGTAATCGTAGACGTTCCAAGCAAATAGTCGAACCCGAGCTTCGAACTATTGTAGAGACTCCCGTTGCTACTATGGCGGATACGCGTACTATGTCGGAATTACTCCAAGCACCCACCGAGGGTTACGGAGATGCAATTGTTATTCCCGCTATACTTGCCGAAAATTTTGAGTTAAAAGTCGGGTTACTTACGCTAGTAACTTCGAGTCAATTTCATGGTTTTGAGAGGGACGATCCCCATTCTCATATTCGTTGGTTTAACAAGATCACTTCTACGCTTAAGTACAAGAATGTTCCACATGACGCTATCAAGTTGATGCTTTTCCCATTTTCTCTTGAGGGGGCAGCCCGGATTTGGCTTGAAAAAGAACCCCCTCGTTCTATCCATACATGGGAAGATCTCGTTTCTAAGTTTGTGAATTATTTCTTTCCTCCTTCGAAGACTACGAATCTCAAGAATGACATCATGAATTTTCAGCAGAGGTTTGATGAAACATTTAGTGAGGCATGGGACCATTTTAAAGATATCCTCTGTAAATGCCCACACCACGGTTTTTTGGAATTACATCAAATCGACACATTTTACAATGAGTTGACATAATCCGATCAAGATTCTCTAAATGCAGCCGCTGTTGGTAATCTTTTAAACCGTACTCCTCGAGATGCTTTGACTATTATTGAGAATAAGTTAAAAGTTTGCACTTCAAGAAACAAACCGGTTGTTTCAAAAGTGACTACTTCTTCTTCTACTCCCGCTTATCTACCGAAGATTACCGCTCTTACTGATGCCGTTAAGGCTATGCTTCTTCAAAACAAGACTCCTTCACCAGCTCCCGTTAAAGCTATAGAAGAAATTTGTGTTACTTATGGTGGACCGCATCCTTACTATGAGTGTCTTGCTACCGAGGGTAACACTTTTAATGCTTCTGCAGCCACAGAGACCTACAATCAAGGAGGTCTCGGATACCGTCCTCAAGGAGAAACTAATTATTGTGCTAGCAATCAAATAAGACCACCCGGTTTTCCTTAACCGAATGTGCAGAACAATCAGAACCAGTATAATCAAAATCAAGGATACAATCAGAATCAAGGAAATAACTTCAATCAAGGAAATTAGAATTATCAAGCTCCGTTTAATCAAACTCAAGTTGGACCTTCGAATGATTTCTGGAACTACATGAAGACTAATGATGTTAATATGAGAGCTATGCAAAATCAAATAAACAATATAAAGACATAATTTAAGAATGAAGTCCAGACTACGATGAGGAATCAGAGCAATAAGCTAAAGAATGATATAAAGAACATGATGAGCAGTTTTTTTCAAATGCAAAGTCCCTCGGGTTTGGGATCACTTCCTAGTAATACCATTGCTAACCCGAGAGGTGACTTGAAAGCTATTACTACCCGAAGTGGTGTTTCTTATGATGGACCTACAATTCCAACTACTTCTTCTCCTCTTTCGAAGGAAGTAGAACGTGAACCAGAGGCGACAAAGGACAAGGTGCAAACTATAAACTTAGGAAGTATCGCACACGTCCAACCTCTGGTTGTCCAAGTTCCTATTCTAGAGCCCAATGTTGCACCAAAATCTAATCCTAAACCTTTGATACTTTATCCTTCAAGGCTTAACGACCAAAAGCTCCAAGAGAAAGCTAATAATCAAATGTTGAAGTTCCTTTAAATCTTTCAAAGATTACATTTCGACCTTACCTTTGTGGATGCTCTTCTTCACATGCCTAAGTTCTCTTCTACATTTAAGAGTCTCCTTAGTAATAAACAGAAATTATTCGAATTGGCAAATACTTCATTAAATGAGAATTGTTTGGCGGTGCTCCTTAAAAAGTTGCCCGAAAAACTTAGAGACCCCGGCAAGTTTCTCATTCCTTGTGATTTTCTAAAACTTGTTGAGTGCTTAGCCTTGGTCGATCTTGGCGCTAGCATCAATTTAGTATGGAAGAAGCTTTTGCTCCTGGAACTTACTCATACTCGCATGAACTTACTCATACTCGCATGTCATTGTGAAAGTAGGAAAGTTTCATTTTCCAGCTGACTTCGTTGTCGTCGAGTAACAATGTCGATCCTCGTGTTCCCCTTAGTTTAGGGAGACCCTTTTTGAGGACGGCCCGTGCTCTAGTCGACGTGTTCGGAGAAGAGCTTATTTTGAGAGACGGAGATGAAAAATTAATCTTTTATGCTGATAAAACTTCAAAACATCCTCAAAAGCATGCAAATGAGTCGATTAATATGATTAATTTCATTTACATCACATGAAAGGATCGTTTCCCCAAAGTGTTAAGAAGTTATTAAATGATGATCCATCAACTCCTCTCCCTTTGAAAGAACTTAATTTTGAGGAACTTAAAATGATAAAATCTTCGATTGATGATTCTCCCCCTCTTGACGTTTTAGGGGATAATTTTGTGACTTTCTCTAATCCTCTCTCTGATTCTAATGATGATTTTACCTCTAGTGATGACGAGTCACTTCCTGAGGAGGATGTTCTGAAGGAAAATTTTAAAATTTATTCGAACCCTCTTTTTGAATTTGATGACGAGTACATCTCTAATGGCATAAATCCTCTTTTTAATAGTGTTAGAGGACATCAAGAACAAGGACTCTTATGTTTCTAACCTTGATGAGTCGGTGTTGCTAGTCAGACCTCTTTCCGATGCTAATGAGGATGAGTGTTTCGACCCAGGAGGCGATATTGATGAGATTGATGCTTTTCTAGATATTGATGTTTCTATGGATATTGAGGACGGTTATCATGATTCGGAGGGAGATGTAATCTATCTTAAGTGTTTGCTTATTAATGATACTACCCATAATCTCCCTCCCGAGGTGTTTTTAGATCATAACCCAAAAAGCTTAAAGGGTGAACCTAATATTGATGATTTAAAGATTAAGGAAAATGTGAGGATTACCTTTAAGGATCGCCATTATCTTTCCCTCACATTTGTTATCAAAATCTTTCTACCTTTTCTTACCTATCTTGTGAATTCTCTTTTTCTTTTCTCCTTCGGGAGTGAAGATACTATCTTTGACCCCGGCATCTCCGTTTTTAGTTTCTATTCTCTAGAGCCGGTGGTATCTCATCGGAGTGGAACTTTCATGTGCTTCAATGTTTATCTAAACATCTTGAATGAAAGTCCGATGGAGATTTTCTTTTCCACATGTTTCTTCCCCATGGACCACTAAATTCGGGGTCGAGTCAGGCTCGTGACTCGGTTAACAAAAACAAGCGCTTCTCGAGAGGCAACCTATGTTTCTATCTTCTTTTTCTATTTTCTAATAAGTGTGACGTGAGGAGGCTCGCCTTTTCCTTTCTCGTGTTTCGTGGCTTGTGTTTTATGTGCAGGATTGCCCCGGATTATGAAGACTCTCGTGCTTGTGGTTTTGTCCATCGTTCACTCGAGCTTCAATCCTTAGCATGCTTATATATGGGAATCCGATATCCTAAGATCTTATTGACTAACGTTTATCTATTAGCATAATTAATAAACGGCTTTAGATTTATATAGAGACCCTTTAAACATTGAGGACAATGTTTAGTTCTAGTATGAGGGTATCTATCAATTTGATCTTACTTGCATTTGCTATGTTTTCACGTAACCCCGTTTTGCCACTAAAAATACCAAAAATATTTGATTTTATGCCAAAATTAAAAAAAATCAAAAATAAAATAAGTGTTTTGACACGAATTTTTGACTTTCTGATGGTGAGAATAAGAATAAATTTTGACTTGATCGAGCATGTTGCGCTCTAGCTTGCCCCTTAACCTATATAAATTAAAGCTTTTGCTAGTCTTTTATACAAGAAGCTTTAAAACGCGAATTCTAGCTTGAAAAAGCCAAGAGTTTGCAAGTTTCCATAATAGACTTTAAATATGCAAAGCTTGATTTTATTAGACTAAGCATTCGCGGATCTTTTTATTAAAGATTTTAAATTTGCGAAGAACAAAAAATGATAGAGTTGAATATAAGTTAGATGCTAAGCGTGGAGTAGTTGGATCTCTTTAGAGCTCATAGAGGTTAATTGTGGCTTTTTGCTCCCACCAGCTTAATAAACGTTATATAATTGTTAAATAAATAAAGTTACTTTGGTTTTTGTGATTCTTAGTTTAGATCCCTTCGTAGAGATTCCTTCTGGTGAAATAAGTTTACACACGAAGGTTTTGTCAGTGTTGTGGGGAAATAGGCTACCGATTCCTGACGGCTCGCTACCGTTGTCTAGGTAGTTAAAAGACCACATGACTTGAAATTTGGCTATAATAATAATAATTATGTAATAAACCGAAGCTGAAATAAGACCACTGGACCATGGTCGGCTCGCATACCGATGTGGTAGTAATTTAAAAGGTGGATGTTCTTACAATAAAGAATAATAAAATCGAGACTGATAAAAGTTTTACAGGACCTATGGTCGGCTCGCTTGCCGAGTAGGCAGTTTTTCAAAAAGGACTAGGATCTCCTGGGTCGAAATAAGGGACTTCTGGATCAATGGTCGGCTTCGCATCCGATGTGACAGTTGTTTATAGGGATCTTGGGATATCAATGTAGAATAATAATAGTTAATAAAGCCAATTTGACTCGGGGTTATCTAAATAAGCTCTGTCTCTGGGACTCGTTAGTTGAGTTGTTTCAGAATGAAATAAAAAGGATAACCCTAAATCATGCGAATTTAAAACCCTTATGTTGGACCTTTATTATCACCATATCGTCTCTTTAGGAAAGGATTTTAAACTAATTTTGGTCTAAATCGGGCTTACTTTATATAATAAGGACATAATTTATTTGTCATCAATAAAAATAAAATTCTTAGAGGATTTAGGAATAAGGGAGCGGAAATAGCTATGCGTACACAATTAGCATTTATGAGTAGTGTTAGCATCTTAACTTGTATTTAACAATGATTTTCTTTTTTTAAGCTTGGTTTGGGGCGGGTGAAATCGAAGGTCGATGAATTTTATCATCTTGGGACACTATTTAAAAGTGTTCTTGTTCCGTGATCTTAAAAGTTATGATTTAAATAATGAGTCAAACATGTTGTCTATTAAAAATATAAAAAAATTAATAACTAATAATAATAATAAATATGATATAATATTATTATTTATATATATATATATATATATATATATTATATATATATATTATATATATATATATAGAAATGGTAAAACGGGGCGTTTCAAAACTAGTGATTTCTTAATCCCCTTAGATGAACACTTAGCTACTTTTCGAGGTAATTAGTCTAGGGGGTTGAAATTTTTGGTTCTCTATTCGTGTATTTATGACATTGCGTGGGACACGACCAATTGCGTAGTATGGGGGATTTTTGATATGTGTTTAATCACATATTAATTTTTCTTATTAAAACGAGCTTTAAATGACCTAACTACATTGTATATGTGTGTTTTGTTAATTGTATTTGTGCATGGTAACTGACTATACTACAATTAAGACAAAAACGATGCCAAAAAGACAAACAACCAAGCCCCGGGATTGGAAGAGCGTGAGAAAATGAAGTCGAAGACGTATTCATTTTTAATGGGCCAACCCGTACCCGTTTTGTGGCCGGGTCAGCCCATTATCACTTGAATGATAACAAACCTTAAGCCTAAATATAAGCCTTTAATCAAAAGTCCAAAATCTAAATCCATTTAAACCTATATCTATTCCAGGTCCAAGTATAAAAGCCCAAACCCACAAAGCCAAAACCCAGTCAAGTCAATAACAAATAAATGCAAGGTCAAAGTTACTAATGTATCTTCTTTCCCCAATTTTTACACACAACAAACACAGGAGGTAATCTTTACTCACGCACGTACCACTCATTTCTAGAAGGTCTATGTGACGCCTCTAACATCACATCAGGCCACGTTGGCAATCCCAAGCAATCCCATTGGTTGAAAATACGTGGAGGCAATCTAAGGGCTCAAATGGATGGATGGAAGTTTGTTATGATTCAAGGGCTTGGATTGAAGCTGAAGAACGTTTTTTTTTTTTTTTTTTTTTTTTTTTTTTTTTTTCCCCATGGCCTAGAAGTTTATTCTCATCACTATAAATAGATGGAGGTTTCACACAGTTAGGGATATCTAGTTTTTAATGTGTTTTAACTTAAATTTCTAGCTTATTGTATTTTACTTATTGTATTTCTCTTTTAAAGATTGGTTAACATTTTTTATTAATAAAATTTCAGTTTTCCTTTAAATTATGTATTGAATTCGTGTTTTACTCTTATGTAAATTGGGTTAAAATAAGTTTGGATTTCACCTAATAAGCTCAATAAGATCCTTTAATACTATTAAGTAGTTATTATTTTGTTAAGTTTTCTAAAGCTAATCATTCAAATCACTTACAAAGTCAATTTGAGCTTAAAGAGGATGATAAGCCAGAAATGGAAGGGCTTATGGGACCATACCAGCTTATGAAAATAAGCTGGAGCTTGTAGATAAGCTCTTAAGAGCAGTTTTAAGTCCTTGTTTAGAGAAAAGGACTAAATATGTTTACTTTTTTCTATTTTAGCTTAATTTCTATTTCAGCTTATTAAACTGCTTATTGTGTGCTAATTGTTGCTTAAATGTGCTTATTATGCTTAAAAGTAGCTTAGTGT
Source organism: Tanacetum coccineum (assembly GCA_026074375.1). Lineage (NCBI taxonomy): Eukaryota > Viridiplantae > Streptophyta > Magnoliopsida > Asterales > Asteraceae > Tanacetum > Tanacetum coccineum. Next base: position 15,074 of record BQNB010034009.1, read on the forward strand.
TCCTATTTTGTAGCTTAAAATTAGTTTAATTTTAGGTTTTTATATTCTGACCATTTTTAGTTAAATTTGCTTATTAGTTTTGCTTATTATTCAGTGCTTATTTTTCTAAGTTCTTGGCTGTATTTGTCATTATAATCATAGTTCTTAATCTGTTTTAGCATTTTAAGGTTTATTTAGATCTGTTTTAGTTTAAATTTGGACTTTCTAGTTTTAAAGGGATGTTTGGGATAAGCAGTTATAATGCAAGAAAGTTGTGTGCAGTCTGATTTTGGTAAATAGATTGGTTGTCACAGGCTCTTATTAAGTCTCTAATTGATAGTTTTTCATTTGCTTCAATAAGTTTTATTAAGTTTCAAGTTTAGTTTAATAAAAATCCTAAATTCAGCTAGTTCACAAAGTGGTTCTAAACTGTTTGATCTTGGATTTGTATAAAAGTTTGCTTAGGTGTTATTTTGGAGTTCAAAATTTGTTGGGAAATTATGATTTGATGTTTACAAAATCTTTATATGCAACATGAAGAAAGAAGAAACAACAAGGTTTATGATGTAATATGTAAGCTAGGTTTTTATTGTAAAACCTAAGCCTCTCTAGTTTATATCGTCTCTGGACTCGTAGTTGAGTTGTTTCGGATGAAATAAAAAGGATAACCCCTAAATCATGCGAAATTAGAACCTTAATGTGGACCTTATTCTCACCATATCGTCTCTTTAGGAAAGGATTTCAAACTAATTATGGTCTAAACTGAGTTTACTTTATATGAATAAGGCCATAATTTATTTGTCACCAATAATAAAAATAAAATCCTTAGAATATTTAGGAATAAGGGAGTGGAAAGTAGCTATGCGTACACAATTTGCATTTATGAGTACTGTTAGCATCTTAACTTGTATTTAACAATGATTTCGTTTTTAAGCTTGGTTTGGGGTGGGTGAAATATCGAGGACAATGAATTTATCTTTTTGGACACTATTTATAAGTGTATCTTGTTTCGTGATCCTAAAAGTTATGATTAAATAATAAAAGTCAAACATTCAGTTTCCTTTTTAAAAAAAAATTAAAATTTAAAAAAAATAATAATAATAATAATAATAATAATAATAAAATATATATATATATAAAAAGAAATGGTAAAACGGGGTGTTTCAAAACTAGTGATTTCTTAATCCCCTTAGATGAACACTTAGCTACTTTTTGAGGTAATTAGTTTAGGGGGTTGAAATTTTTGGTTTTCTATACGTGTATTTATGACATTGCGTGAGGACACGGCAATAGCGTTGTATGGGGGATTTTTGATATGTGTTTAATCACATATCAATTTACTTTATTAAAACGAGCTTAAATGACCAAAATCAAATAGAAAATACATTGTATTTGTCTGTTTTGTTAATTGTGTTGTGCAGGTAGCAGATATTCATAAAAGGACAAAAATACAGCCAAAAAGGACAAAACCGAGCACGAGATTAGAAGAGCGTGAGAAAACGAAACCGAAGGCGTATTCATTTTTAATGGGTCAACCCGTACCCATTTTGTGGGTCGGGTCAGCCCATTAACACTTGAATGATATTAATCCTTGTCCAAAAACCTAAGCCTAATATAAATACCCTAGTCCAATATGCAAATCCAAAAGTCCAAATCCAATATTGACTAGTCCTGGCCCAAAGGAATTAACCCCAATTCATTTTTAATGGGTCAACCCGTACCCATTTTGTGGGCCGGGTCAGCCCATTAACACTTGAATGATATTAATCCTTATCCCCAAACCTAAGCCTAATATAAATACCCTAGTCCAATATGCAAATCCAGAAGTCCAAATCCAATATTGACTAGTCCTGGCCCAAAGGAATTAAGCCCAATCCAAGGCAAAATGATCAAAATGCGTTTTAAAAATCACTGTTCATTCATCTCTTTCGTTTTTACACAAAGACGAGTAACAGGGGTGAAAATCCATGTCTCTACACACATCCTCTCTTCTAGAAGGCGTACGTGGCAAGGAATGACATCAATCCCAGGCCACGCTGGCGATCCTAAAGTATCCTATTGGTTGAGAAACATGGAAGAAATCTAAGGGCTCTAAATGGACGAATTGAGGGTTTGTTATTGATCAAGGGCTAAGAATGAAGCAAATGGACGCTCCTCCTCACCTAGAAGCTTCTCTTCCTGCTATAAATAGAGATAGGATTTCACACAGTTGGGGGATATCTAATCTAGTTTTTAATATAAGTTAGCTTAAAATTTCAGCTTATTGTATCTTGCTTATTGTATTTTTCGTTTTAAAAGCTTGTAACCACTTTCATTATTAATAAAATTCAGTTTCCTTTAATTGTGTTGAATTAATGTGTTTTTACTTTATTGCAATATTACTAAAATGTATTTGGATTTTACTTAAATAAGCTCAATAAGCTCTTGTTACTAAATAAGCCAATACTTATTCAGTTAAGTTTGCTAATAGCTTAACTGAATAAGCTTAATCACTTAAATTACCTCAAAATTGCCTTAAGCTTAAAATGGATGATAAGCCAGACATGGAAGGGCTTATAGGACTTTACCAGCTTATGAAAATAAGTTAGAGCTTATAAATAAGCTCTTTAGAGCATTAATAAGTCCTGGTTTTGAGCAAAGTACATGGTATGTTCAGTCTTATTATAGCTTAATATGTCTAGTTTATAGTTTAGATTTAGCTTGTTTTGAGTTTTATATAAAATCTGTCCAATTCTTAGTTTAATCTGCTTATTGGCTATCATTAAGTGTTTATTTCTATTAGATTTTTATGTATTTGTCCTTATTATCCATTGTACTTAATTTGTTTTCATAATTTGAAGCATATTAAGATTTGTTTTTTGCTTAAAATTGGATTTCTAGTTTTAAAGGGGTGTTTGGTATAAGCAGTTTTAACAATAGGAATTGTGTGCAGCTTGTTTTTAGTGATTCAAATGAATGTCATAAGCTCAAAATAGGTCTAATTGCCAGTTTTCATAAGTTAGGAATAAGATTTGTTAGGTTTTATAGGTTAGTCTTTTCAAAACTCAAGTCTGTTTGTCCTTTGGTTTTTCAAACTGTCAATTTGATGAACTTTTCAAAAGTCTATTAGAGTTGTGGTTTTTATGCTTAAAATCAGTTTGAATTGCATCATTATACATCTGTTTTGAGTCATTAGTTGTTAGAAATGCATTTTAAACCTCTTAAGCAATTAGATCAAAAACAGTCAATTAGTGTAGTTTATTTGCTTGTTCTTAAGAACCTAGATTTGCGGATTCATTCATGGTTAAAATCTAGCTTATCTTTGATAAACTTTGATTGATTTAAGCTTATAGTAATATGTTCTTAATCTGTTTTCAGTCTATAGTAAGTCAAATGTGTTTTTGAGTCTTAAAACTAAGCTGCAAATAGACCTTTAATATCTAAAAGTCCAAAAACAAAGTAGTCAATCCGTCATTTCATTTCATCTTTTTCTAGCTTATTTCCTTAGGAGTTTTGCTAAAATCCAGCTTATTTATGAGTCATTTGAGTTTAGTACTTAACCTGTTTTCAGTTTTTAGCTTTTTCTGAGTGATTAATAGCTCTAAATCTTAGCTTCAAATAGTGCAAAATCCTTGAAAAGCCTTTTTAGAGTAAATTGTCTTATTGTTTTTAATTGCTTTTCAGCTCTTTGTTCTTTCTTATTTCTTATCCTAAGTGCTTAGGTCTAGCTTTAGGTCCGTTTTTAGTTTATTAGTTTTCCTATTTGCTTATTGAGTCCAAAAAGTCCAAACAGATTTAGTTAAACGTCTAAAGTCTTAAAAAAGCCAAACTGTCATTTTGATTGAGCTTTTTCTAGCTTATTAATAAGATCTGACAAAAAGTCATTTTATTAAAGTTGCTTATTTTTCCTTAATCTTTAGCTTTTTCAAAAATAAAAATAAAAAAAATGTTTTTCAAAAAGGGACAATCACAGGACTCGAACCTGTGACCTCCCCCATAACACACACACTCCTTAACCATCCTGCCCTTGGGTCTTTTTCATTATTACATTGTTCCATTTATTTCCTATATGCAAGTTAGTTTTAGCTTATTTTGATTATTTGAATTTTCACAGCTTATTGATTTTAGCTTTTTGAACCGTTTTTCTTTGCAAACCTCAAGAATACAATCTAGTATTTTTACAAATTTTCTCAAATTTTTAGGATTAAGCTTAGTATTTTTAATTTAATTTTTAGTCTTATTTAGTTATAAAAATCATTTTAAATAGTTTAAAAATATAAAAAAATATTTTTTGTCATTTAAAAAATAGTTTTTATGCATTTAGTTCAAGAAATTTGCATTTTGAGTTTTTAGAGTTTTATTTTGTCTTATTTGGTTAATTAGTTTGTTTTTAAATTGTTAATTGCTTTAAATGTCGTTAGGATTTTTTTTAATTGCCTTAATTCCTAGATTAGCGTGCCTTTATATGCTTTCCCTTTGCGTTAGTAGGTTTAGAATCCAAAATCCAAAATTTTGATTATTCAAGCACGCGATCACGAACCGAAACAAGATTTTCATTATTCACGCTTTGTTGGGAAAACGACTCGGGAGCGATTTGAACTTTATCCTTTCCTAAGGGTAATTTTCTCATCAATACTTTACAGAAATATATCTTATTAGTAATTAGCTTATTACTCTTTCACAGGAGTAATTTGCCAATTTGCTTATATTATATATATATACTATTAAAAATGAATCAAATGCCTCAACAGGTTGTTCTAGGGAATCTTAATCTAAAAATGAGAGTAAACAAAGGGTTACACGGGGTTTAACTAACCAGTGTAGTTAGTTAATTTTATGACATGTAGGCGCTTTTGGTTTGTATCCTTGAATTTTAGCAGTTGATACAGGCTGTTTTCCATCTAAATCTCATAATAGTAATGCTATCATGGTGGTCTCGAGTGATATACCAGGCTAAGTTCTAAAGTCCACTACATCACCGGCACACTCATAATTTTGTGTAATTTTTAGTAAGCAATTGGAAACGGGATAAGCTTAATTCTCACAATATGTATCAAGGGTTATAGTAGGCTAGGTAATGTAACTAGTGGTTTTTACAAAAGTCATGCTAAAAAATTTTAAATTTTGCCTATTTTTAAGCACTTTTAGGCACGTAGCATGTTATTTTGTAAAAAAGAAGACAAGTATGTTCTAATTCTACATCCCCCACTTAAATTATACAACGTCCTCGTTGTATAGATAAAACAATTAAATAGTATAGGAAAATAAAATTAGAACGGAAAACTCCCTGATGTTTTGCTCGTGATAATTCTCCAAGATGAGTTCTTGAGCAAAAAGTGTGTTGACTAGGGCTTCAGAATGCCCAGATAAGTTCAACACATGTCTTTTCATAATATACCATATCATAGTTTTAGCAAGGTCCTGCATAAAAGATTAGAAGACGAGTGCAATTTCTATCTCGCTATAATGGTACAAGAAAACAATTAAACACACAACTGTACAGGGATCAATACGTCGTATCCTGAACCCTAGGATACGCCATATGGTTTCTGTAAAAACATATAAATTACTGGAAATTAAATATTAAGGTTAAAAAACTGATAACGTCCAGACACGTCTATACGCCGTATCCAAAGGGGTTCGATATGCCGTATAGAGTGTCTGGGAAGACAGACTCATGCAACAAATAATTAAAATGCGACAAACAATTAAAATGACCAGGTTGTCTCTCGGGAAGCACTTTTGTTTCAGCTGGTCTTTAAGTTCGACCTTTTCCTCTTTGTTGTATCTACTTGGTGCGATGTACGGTCCATACTTCGTCCTTCTTGCGAAAGATGTCATGGTAAATACTTGATACTCCGTTAACAGTTTGTGCCCAAGAGTCGCATTCGCGTGTGCATATGGCTAAGAACTATTCACTATCTCCAATCTTGTATTTGATCACTTCGAATTTGTCCACTCTGCATACTCCTTCATTGGGCTGTACATTATTTATTTTCTCGGAGTGGGGTGCGCCACTTAGATCCATACCACCTAATTTGTCAGCATCCCCATTATTCTCATTATGGTGGTTTTTATCCTTTTCGTTATTAATATTCAAATAGGGTTTGGGTAATGAGTCGTTAGGAGGGTTCCCATATTCATGCTCCTCCCATTCTTCATCGCTTGACACGGTATCATTTTCAGAATCATTAATCCCCCACTTATATACCCAAGCATGACCTAGTGCGCTTTTAGTCACTCGATCAATCCTTTTATCGTCATGCTTTGAACCATGCCATGAATTCATAATAGCCAGGGCCGTCCCTATTACAGTGGTTTTCGATATAGTTTTTTTCATCACGGGATAAGGGAAAATATTTACAAAAAAACCTTCCGGCAAGCATTCCCCAAGCCGTGATTTTATTGTCCCGTTCGTTTAACCACCACATTTTCGCGTCCCCGGTAAGCGAGAGAGGGAAAATATTTACACGTAATTGATTGGTGTCAAAAATTTCCATTTTGATCGGGTCTAGTATTTCAAGGAAATCAGCAATGTGGTCTACATCATCATCTTCCTCATTTCCATTGAAAGCGTGACACTGTAGATCTTTAAAGATTTTCTTGCAAAGTTCATCGAGATCAACCCATGTTGCAGTCAGTTTCGAGTTGGAATTTGTCACAGCTTTCTCCAAGATTTCTCTTATGATGAATTCCGTTATAACATTAGTCATAGCTCTCGTCAGATGATTTCCTGAGACCAAGAACAAATTATCAGTAGGATGTGCCCACGAAAGAGAACACATAAAATAAGGCAGGAGATCAAACGCGAAAGAAAAATCAAGTCTGCTACTATATCAGTTGACAGATACGCCGTATTCTATTAATTTGAATACGCCGTATAGGTCTGTTGAATGCCAGTACGCCGTATTGACTTCACAGAATACGCCGTATTGTTTGTCGTATCCAACTGGTGGATACGGCGTATCAGGTGATCAGTCAGAACAGAATACTTTTAAAAACAATTAAATGCGGGAATTTAAACAAGCAATTTAAACACACAATGCGGATAAATACAAACAGAATTAAATAATTAGATTACACTAAGCTAAACTAATTAATGGTTAGAAATACTAATAAGAATAAGGTTTAATTAATTCACTCCCCGGCAGCGGCGCCAAAAACCTGATGTGCTGTCGTGTAGGGTCAATTATTTGATTATTAAGTTTTACATTTATATTTAGCTGACAAACCTAAAACAACACTTTAAGGGGCAGTGTACCCGGTCAAGATGGAGTTTCGCGGTAAGTAGGGTGTCGAACACTAAGAGTGAAACATTAATCCTATATTCTATCAGTATTTTAATTAGTCTAATTAGTCTATTTACTGGTTAAACCTATGCTATGTACGTTGTCTAATGATATGGGGGATTTTCAGCCTAAGAGACTGGCACAGGTTTGGTGGTGACAAATATCAATTCAATAAACAATAAACACGAAAGAATAAAATCAGAAGATAGAAAAGCGGTACAAGCCAAATGATAGAAAACTATATTAGCCATATTAAATCCAGTTCAATGTTGGTTTGTTTGTTTTAGTGCAATGATTTACTTATCTAGAAGGGGCATATCATTCTTAAGACTAGGGATGGCAAAATCACCCGAAACCGTCGGGGAAAACCGAAACCCGAACCGCTTGGGTCGGGTTCGAGGGCGGGTTGGCGGGTTTAGATGCGGGTTTGGGTATTGATAAATTTTTTTAGTCGGGTACGGGTTCGGTGACGGGTCTAGTAATACCCGCCCCGATTACCCATACCTGTTTACCCAAATTTGCACCCGCATTATTTAGAGTACATATATATTATATATAAATTCTTCCATTATATTTTTATATAAGTATCTTTATTATCTAACACATTTGGATGTTGTACATGAATTATTCGAAAGCGTTAAATCATTTGATACGATATTTGTTTTCTAACTTTTTTTTTAATATAGTAGGGTGTTTTGCTTTATATTGTCGGTGGTTTTAATGTGACTTAATCTTGATAATCGTAATTTTGTCCACAAAATATTCAATTGGGGATACCCGATACCCGCGAGGAAACCCAAAAAACAGATGGATAATATTAACTGGCTACCCAGCGGGTAATTGGGTGGGTACGGATGTGGATATTATAAACGGGTGCGGGTGCGGGTACCGGTACACTAAAACCCACCCCAAACCCGACCCGTTGCCATCCCTACTTAAGACTTAGGTGAGACATCATCCTAAGACCTAGACACAATTAATCCTGGCACAATTAACGCATCCGCATAAAGCATCCTTTAGTTTAATTATAATCTATCTTAGGGAATCAAAGCAGTGGTGATCCTGTTAAAACCCTAGCCCAACGGGACTTTACCCACTTATTGTTTGACGATGTTTTATATACTGGTAGTCCACTATTCAAATCTTTATCAGTTAATTAAGAGCATGATTGCTGAAACATATACGGGTCACCTACTGATCCAACTAAGCTCATAATTCAAAGACAAAGCCAGAACGTTATTTGTGATCCTATTGGTGTAGTAATATAAAACACAATATGGAGAGCTATCCCGGTATCTAGATTACTTTTTAGGTATCACTAGACCTAGTTGAATGATAGGTCGCATATTCAAACACATAAACAAGTATGAGGTGATAAACATAATTAAACAATCATCGACGTAATTCATAAATCTGATTTGTAAGACAGAACCAAACATTTTACTTTCATTAGATTGTTCTAATAACGAGGGTATTAGCCCACAAACATTGGTGTATTATATACAGGCGTATTCAAAACAGGAATCAATCGATTGAAGAGAGTATATAAATTTACATGAGGTCTTCTATGGGTTCGTGTATCTGGATTGACTTGTGGCGTGATCTTGTCTCTCTAAATAAATTCGTCCTTAAGGAGTACGGTATATAAAAGAATTATGATACTTGCTACACACTATACAACTCGTTTGAGTCTTCTATCTATAGTGTCTGAAAAAGACTCGATACGCCGTATCTAGATAGGTCGATACGGCGTATAGGGCTGGATTCCTTGGAGTGCGCGCTACATTCTCAATTAATCAGTGATATCATTCCCAATTTACTTTTATTACTGTATCTTCGAATAGTTATCTTCATGGATACGGTGTATGGTAGCAAAGGGATACGCCGTATTGGGAATTGGTCAAACGCGCTTTCTTGTGAAGTCTTGGCACTGATACGCCGTATCTCTTTTATTGTATACGGCGTATGTAAACAGAAATCAGCAATCTTCAAATGTCTTCGTTTTAGCTCCAAATTATGCGCTTTTTAGCATGTTTTCACAAAACACTCCTGAATTACCGCATTTATCAACTTTAAAACAATTAAGTACAAAATCATGCAATAATTATAAAAAAGTGGGCAAAACAGATGGGATAAATGATATAATAAAGTGACGTTATTTGATGTCATCATCATCATTTAAGCTCCAAAAAGTGCGCCTTTTAGCATGTCTTTACAAATCACTCCGTAATTACTGCAATTTACAACTTTAAGCAATTAAGTAGCGATTCTTGCAATAATTATATAAAAGTGAGTAATTTATTCGGGATAAATGATGGTATAAATGTAATGTTATTTGATGTTATCACCACTGGAGCTAAGGAGAAACAATTCAAAAGGTAAATTGGGTAATTAGGCTTAAGGTTGATCACTCTAACAATCTTTCACCGGAACTACCCCACCAATAAGGCAGCTGAATCATACATACACGGCCATAACGATAGAGTAGACATGTATAATTCGATCACATCCTCATTCGAGTTTAACCAAGGGTTAGGATGAAGAACGATATAGGGTAGGGATCTTCTAACTTTCACCAAAAGTAATAAACCAACAAGGTGGCTGAATCATGCATACATGGCCGTAACGATGGAATAGACATGCATGAATCGATCTCAACCTCGTTCGAGTAAAACCTAAGGTTAGTTGCTAGAAAAGGGAAATAAATTTTTGTTAAATAAAATTCACAAAACAAATAGATTAAGCTTGAACAAATAAGGTATATAGTTGCTAGTAACTCTTCTCGACCGTTCCATGATAAAGACTCAAAACATATACAAACGCCTCGATCATAGAAATGACAAAGACAACCTAAGTTGGCATTCCCATAACGGTCAACTTCCCAATCATCCCAAACTTACATACTTTTACAAAAGTGGTGATATCGGCCACTTTATACAAAACTATACATCGTTAATTTTTATCCACATATCAACGAATAATCGATCCTTCCAAGTAATTTATCAGTTTAAGTTTAGCGAACCGATTATCAATCTTTCCTTCTCTTTTTGATCCATTTCTATTTTTCCATTTTTTTAAATCTCGGTGCAGTTTCACCGTCTTCACAATCATAATTCATCCGGATAATTTTCTTTCAACACTTCATCTTCGAACATAATATATAATCACGAAAGTAGCAAAATACACGAGCTACATATTTTCCCATTTTGCATTGTGCAATTTCCTGATCTAACCGAAGATAGAAAATTTCACTTTGACAAACATTTACACAAAAGCAACTAGCAACTTGATTAAGTAGGCTTAATCTACAGGGTAGGATAAGGTGTAAAGGTGTAAAGAAATAGACATTTTGTGTGAAAAAGACAAGAATGGCTCAACAGGTTTTTCTAGGGGATCTTACTCTTATAGTGAGAGTAAGCAAAGGGTTACACGGGGTTTAACTAACCAGTGTAGTTAGTTAGTTTTACAACATTTAAGCTTTTGGTGTATTCCTAAAAATTTACTAGTTAAACATGTTACTCCATCTAAGTGCATAGTACTCATCGTTGTGGTCTCGAGTGATATACCAGGCCAAGTTCTAAAGTCCATTACATCACCGGCACACTCATATTTTTTGTAGAATTTTTAGTAAACGTTTGGAAACGGAATAAACTTAATTCTCACAATTTGGTATTAAGGGTTATAGTGCACAAGGTCATGTAACTAGTAATTTTTACAAAAGTTATGCTATTTTTTTAAAAAATTGCCATAATTTAAGCATATAGCATATTATTTGTAAAGAAAGGACAAGTAGGCGTTCTTCCCCACCCCCCTCCCCCCCCCCCCCCACTTATATTATACAACGTCCTTTTTTTATAGATAAACATTTAAAAAAAAGGGAAATAGGATTAGAGCGAGGATCTACCTCTGATATGTTGCTCGGGATGATTCTCCAATTTGAGTTTTGAGCAAAAGGTTTGTTGACCGAGGTGTCAGAATGCTCGTACGAGTTCAACAACACGGTCTTATTCAGAGTATACCATATCGTCGATTTCTTTACAGCAAGGTCCTGCATAAAAGTTTAGAAGACAAAAGTGCAATTCCTATCTCGGTTATACACTGGTTACAATGCAGTAAAAAAACTAAACACACTGTACAGGTAGTCAATATGCCGTATCCCAAACCCAAGGATACACCGTATTGCATCTTATAAAAAAAATGTTTTAAAGTTTTGCAGAAAATTAAATGCAGAAATTAAAGACTGATAACGTCCAGACAGATTCGATTCGGCATATCCATAGAGGTTTGATACGCCGTATTGAGTGCCTGTGAAGAAAGACTCAATCAAACAATTAAAATTACATTTTTCAATTAAAAACAGCCAGGTTGTCTCCCGGTAAACACTTTTCTTTCAGCTAGTCTTTAAGTTAGACTTTTTCCTTCTTTTCATCAGCTTCTTCGCACATTTCAACACTTTTTTCATGCAAAGGTTTTGGAATCTCGACCCTGTAATCAATCAATGAGCTATGTTGCTGAACTTACTGCCAGGCTTGATTCTATCACACACAATCAAACCAAAATCATCATATCAAAATATATATCAAAAGGTAACAAGTTTTAAGTTTAAATACATCATGACATGAATAATTCAAATGTACATAAGATCAAAAAGTGAGGGGGAGAGTAATCATGGATCTGGCTGCTGTGGGGCTGAGGTGTTGGCATCGTCGGTCCTACGTCTGGTACGTCTCTGGTAGGGAAACTGTGAGCTGCCTACAAGAGTGTTGTTAAAGGCCTGGTAGGTGCGACCGCTAACATCCATCAACTGGGTCATGCAACTGACCATACAGGTAATGAACCTGCACTGATCAGCGATCGATCTTTCAACATCTCTTCGCAGCCCCACAATGCTCCGTCGCAACTCCTGCACCTCCTCCTCGAGCCTGGCAATCCTCTGCGGCATAGTCCTGGGGGCAGGTGGTGGTGGTTGAGGTGCCTGCATATGTGTTGGATCAACCTGAGCACCCTCATCAACTGCAGGAGCATCCTCAGCGGCTCTAGTGGCACCAGCCGCAGCATCCGATTGTCTCTCTGGTCCCGGGGCTACCCAAGCCCATGTATCACCAATCCTCTCACGGATGTTGAGCCTCCTAAGCTTATGCAAATCAATCAACGGAAGCTCATGGGTAACCACTGACAACCCCCTTAATCCCTGATCACTAACTAGTCCAAAATGAGCTGCAAGACGCCCAATGAAGTGACCCTCAGAAAACCTAGCTCCACTCTTCCTCCCCTCAGCATGCCTAAACAGGTATTGTGCTAATAGATACAGGACGTTAGCAGTCCCCTGGTTCATGCTCCTAAGATAGAAAAGATCGACACCTGTCACCTTCTTAGGTGCCTGCCCCTACCAGAAATACTACAAGATATCATCTTGTGACATAATCTCCTCACGGGGTCTTGGATGAAAACATAAGAGAAAGCCGGCCCCAAGAAGTCCCTGTTAGATGAAATCTCTATCCAATAATCCCTAAGATCCCCCTTGTCGGGGATCACTCTCTCACTACCCAGCCAATATGCCCTAAAACCATCCTCTGCCATCTCCTCATCAGTATGTAAACCCAATGCCAAAATGAACTGCCTCCAAGTCATCCTACGTCTAGCTCCACCCAACTGAAAACACAAAGTGTCAGCAACGTCCAAACCCATCTCCGTATCGCTCATCCAACAAGTACTAAGAAACTCTAAAATAAACTCTCGAACTAACGGTGCCCTGATCTCAAATAGTCTCCTCCATGCATGACTAGTAAACAACTCTTGCCCCTCATCTCCAGTATAAACCATCCTTAATCGATCAGCCAAAGTCCGCCTCATCCCCTCGGTCAACCTGGAAAAATCTAGAATGTGTACCCGGTTAACCGACCTACCCCATATCGTCTTAAGCCTCTGCTCATAGTTATGCATGATATCCTCGGTGTACCCCTCAACCTGGTACCTGAGCCACTGGTGTCTCTGATCTCTAGGTGGTAAAGGTGCCATATCTAAAAATAAAGCGGGATCAGTAAGAAGATTAAGGATTTTTAAACATTCTGATTCTGAGGTAGATACGACCTATGGGGGGATGAATACGCTATATAGAGGTTTTATGAAGATACGGCGTGTGGGTTAAGTAAATACGCCGTATAGGAAATTATTCTGATAGGATTTCAAAAAAGGTCGATACGTCGTATCCAAGCTAATGGATACGTTGTATAGGGTTCAAAATTTGGGGAAAATCATTTGATACGCCGTATCCATCAGGGATGGATACGCCGTATCGTATCTGCAGCAAAAAAATGGTTTCCCCGTTTCTACCCGTTTGACCATATCTCCCTAATAACAACTAATACTCATTCAATTTAAGCGTCTAATGAATTGCACATTAGATAAACAAAAATGGCAAAAAGACAAACTCCTAATTCGAAATCAAACCCTAACCCTAATTAAATTCGAAAAAAGAAAAAGAGTAGAGTAACATACCTTATGATTAGGAGTTGAAAAACACAGAAACTAGGATTGACTTTTGAGATTAAGAGGCGCGGTTAATTTGTTTGAATTTTGGAGTAAAAAGTATGTGTGAAGAGTATCCGACATATACGCTGGGTTTTTATACCCACGTTTGATACGCCGTATAGGGTTTCGTCCAATACGGCGTATTGGACAATAAATTGATACGGCATATAGGTGTCACCTTAATACACCGTATTCATTCTTGGAGACCAAATTTTCAAATATTTATCAAAGTAAAGAAAAACGTACCTTGGCTTATGTAAACACCATTCTTATAATACCGTTTGGGGTCGTACAGGATGCCGAATGACACATATAAATCCTTAGGAAGACTTAATGGTATCCCGTTGTTAAGATAGTCTCAAGTCACGATATTAACATTCAATTTCATGATAAAACTTTTGAAGATTTTTCTAATTTTAACGTGACTTGTTTCCAGAGGCTTATTTGACCCTTCGTTATGGATGTTTATTGCATTTCTTCCTGAAGACTGTGTTACATCGATTTCATCATCATCAATGTCCTTTTTTGATTTTGGGTTATTGGGAAAAACTATGTTAAGAGGAAATGAATCATTAAAGTATAAAACTTTGCGTTCTTCTTCATCATATTTGGACAATGAGGTTTCATTAATTAAATCAAATTCTTTGATATGTTGAAAACTTACAGAGGGTTCAGTCAATTTAGACGTTAGATCATCATCATAAGTAATGGTAGGGAATTCATTCTCAAAATCTTTAAAGAAGTTTAAATCATCAGAATGACTAATCATAGGCTCTGGTTATGAAGCATATTGACTTTATCATTCTCATTTTCTGAATCCATCTTCAAATTATCGACAAAAATTATTTTATAAGAAAATAAATTTTTGTCAAAAATTACCATGTAATCTTCATCGTCAGATTCGTCAAATGATATTTTAAAATCACTTTCATTTTTGTTAAGAGGAGTTACCGTGGGTTCACAAGAGAGTGCTGCATCGGATGTTAATGTATCATCAAAGACTATAGTTGGGTATTCAGTTCTGAAGTTCGTGAATCTATTGTCCTCATCTTCACAATATTCTATCTTACCGTATGTGGCACTTTGCCAATTAAATGTTCGACCATGTCTTTGAGCTTTTTCTTCTTCGAGTCTAATGTATTCTTCCATAGTGATATTTGGATCATCCATGATAAACCTAGGCTAGTAATCAGAAACAAGGAAACGAACTACAAAGCAGAGTACTTTTGAAACCAATTAAATAATACTGGAATTTAAACACATTAAACACACAATTAACTAAATATAAACAGGATTAAATTATTCTAATCGAATTATTCTAAGCTAATGGTTAGAAATAATAAAATTAAAGGTTAAACTTTTTCACTCCCCGGCAGCGGCGCCAAAAACTTGATGTGCTGTCGTGTAGGGTCAACTTATTGATTACCAAGTTTTAAATTTATATTTAGCCGACTTATCCTAAAACAACACTTTAACGGGTAGTGTACCCTAGGGATGAGCATTGGTACCAAAAGAACGGTACGGTACCGGAACCGTACAGGTACCGACCCATACCGGTACCGGTTCTCTTTACCCAGTACGGTACCGGTTCTCTTTACCCGGTACGGTACCGGTACCCTTAAACTCACTCAAAAATAATCGGTACCACTAAAAACGGTATGGTACCAAAACGGGAATTCCCGAGTTTGGTACCGAAAAACAAAGATACTTCGCACAGTAAATATGTAATAGTATAAACACGTTCTTAAATCTATGACTTAACTTACGTTAGATGGTGAAATAAACAATACACAATGGTGAATAAATTAGGCTCAAAAGCTGAGCAAAAACTTGAATTTATAATACCTTTTGCGCTTACGTTTATACTTGAACTTGATAAAAGTAGAACAAGTTTAAACTTATGTAGCTTAGTTCTGTGATTGGAAAGACTTGCCATTATTATTGAACAGGATTAGTGATAATGGACTAATTTAACATGAATTTTCTATGTTAAGGAAAACAACATTCCTGAAATCGAGATACTACATAAGTCCCTACAATTGCTAGCTATTATCTCTTATATCATATGTGTAGCAGTGCGTGCAGGTTTGGCAACCTTGTAGGCTTTGTCTGTCAAAATTACTACATGGGAAATGCTTATTTGATTTCTTAGCTTATTATAGATGCCATGATCATATAAAGATTGAAGTCTAAACTGAATTCAAGTATTAAAAGTTTCAAATTTGAGATTATATATTATATTAAACGGTACTTTTTTTGGTTTAGTACCGGTTTACACGGTACCGGTATCCGTACCGATATACCCCTCAGTTCCGAGATCGGTACTACATATATTGGTCAAGAAAAATACGGTACTTCATAAACGGTGCCAGTACGGTACCAAAATAGTACCGTTCTCATCCCTAGTGTACCCGATCGGGTGAAGTTTCATGGTAAGTAGGGTGTCAAACACTAAGAGCGAGGTCGTTAACCTTATATTCTATTAGTATTTTATTTAATCTAGTTAATTCTAATTACATGTTAAACCTATGCTAAACCTAGTTCTAATGATAATGGGGGGTTTCAGCCTGAGAGACTGGCACAAGTTTTATGGTGACAATAATCAACTCAAAACACAATAAACATGCAAGAAGACAATTAGAATATAAAAGAGCGGTACAAGCCAAATGATAGAAAACTGTACTAGCCATATTAAATCTAATTAAATGTTGGTTTGTTTGTTTAGTGCAATGATTACTTATCTCGAAGCGGCATATCATTCTTAAGACTTAGGCGGGACATCATCCTAAGACCTAGATACGTTGAATCCTGTCACAATTAATGTATTCGCATAAAGCATCCTTTTAGTTTAATTATAATCTATCTAGGGATTAAAGCAATGATGATCTTGTTAAACCCTAATGGTGATCTTGTTACCAATTTACTGTTTGATGGTATTTTATATACTGGTAGTTCACTGTTCAAGTCTTTATCAATTAATTAAGAACATACTTGTTGAAACATACGGGTCACCTGTCGGTCCAACTAAGCTCATAATTTAAAGACAAAGATAGAACATTATTTGTGATCCTATTGGTCCAGTAATATAAAATACAATATGGAGATCTATCCCAATATCTAGATTACTTGTTAGGTATCACTAGACCCAGTTGAATGATAGGTCGCATATTCAAACACGTAGACAAGTATTAGTATTAAGATGATTTACTTAATTTAAATAATCAACGTAATAATTAAGAAATGGATTAAAACAATCCAAAAACATTAAAATCTTCATTTTAAGATGGCTTTAAGTAATAGAGGGTATCTAAAGCCATAACCTATGGTAATTATACAAGCTCGGTGATCAAATAACTCAAAGAAGTATAAAACTAAAACGTATTTACCCGACGATACCAATAATTCGAATGAATTACAAGAGTATGAGGAATTACACTTCGTCTTCTATTGGAATAAGTTGTATTGGTTGCTTGACCTTTTAGGCTGATATTCTTTCTTCATAAAATCATTTTTAATGTGATGTATAGAGAATATACGATTTTGCACTCTGACAAACTCATTTATTGTTATCTTTCTAATTTATAGGGTCTCTTAAAATTGATGGCATTACTCCGTATTGAATGTGAGCTCAATACGGCGTATAAGGGTATTTTCCTTGGAGTGCACGATTACGTGGTCATTAATCCAATTAGATTTTATTCTCTTCATCCAAATTTATTTATCACAGGATCTGTTGTATGTTTATCCTAGGCTGGCTTACGGAGTATATAGGCCAGTAGGACTACTACCAGTATTGGTGAGATTGAGAATGGGTTTTCTTGTTGAAGTTCCGGGCGCCTGTTAATACGCGTAGTTTTCTTTTCTCAATACGGGTATTGGCAGATAATATAGCTATCTTCAAAATATATAATTTACTCCCTCCAAAAAGTTATGGCCTTTTAGCATGTCTTCACACACATCACCTCCGTAGATTACTCCTAATTTACATCTTTAAGCAATTAAGTTAGCTGATTCATTTACAAATTATTTTATAAAAGTTGAGTTAATTTATTAGCGGATGAAATGATGGTATATATTGTAAGTTATTTTGAGTGTAATCAAGTTATACCCCCGAAATTGAATCCTGTCTTTCCTGTCCTCAAACAGTAGGACTCTAGTAATTTATTGACAACTTTGTATCACTAACCGGCGTTATAGCTTAGAATTTTTACAGTTAAAAGATTTTCTTTCGTTTTAATACACTTTGTACAAGACAAGCATCTCACGAATTATGAGACAGTCATATGAAAAACACTCGATTCACATCAACTATACTCTAGGAGTGTAATTTTTAATTAGTCGTTTCTATTTGTATCAGTCGTGGATTAGTATTTCATATCATTGCTTGGCAAGGATTACGCTTCTCCACCACTAAGCTAAGGAGAACACATGTCAAAAAGAGGTATAATTGGGTAATAGGCTAAGGTTGATCATGTTTCTAACTATATTTAACTATAGGGTACCACACCTACATAGGCAGAGAGATTAAATCTACTTTCACGGCGCGCGTAAGACGAATAGACATTGTATAATTCGTTCACATCATCATTCGAGTTTAAAACATAGGTGTTAGGATGAAGAAAGATTTACGGTAGGGGTTTCTAACCTTTCACCAAAAGTTAGATTAAACCAACAAAGGTGGTTGAATCCAAGCAATACATGGCACGTATACGACGAAATTGACATGCATGACTCCTGATTCTCAACCTCGTTCGAGTAAACCTAATGTTTGCTGCTAGGAAAGGGAAGTCATTTTGTTGTTTAAATAAAATTCACAAAACAAATAGATTAAGCTTGAACAAATAAGGTAGATAGTTGCTAGTAACTTTCTTGACCGTTCCTATGTTATAAGACTCGAATTTTTATACAAACGCTCGGATCATTGATGTAAAAGGACAACCTAATGTTGGCGTTCCCATAACGGTCATGATTCCCAATCATTCCCAAATCTTATTGACTTTTTCAAAAAGTGGTGATATCAGGCCTACTTTATACACACAAATACTATACATCGATGATTTTTTTTCTCTTATCACACGAATTTTCGATCCTCTATGTGTAATTCATGGTGTTAAGTTTAGCGTGTTATGAGAAGCCGAAATTATATCTCCTTTTACTTCTCTGATTTGTTGCATTTCCTCAGATCTTTTCACACATTTTTTTAAAATTTTCGATGCAGTTTACACGTCTTCAACATTTCTAATTACTAACTGGAGTAATTTTTATTCCGCAACACTTCTTTGGCGGAGTCATAATATGAAATCGCACGAAAGTAGCAAAAGTATACGAGCTAAATATTTTGCATTGCATTGTGCAAATTTATACCGGATCCTTTCAGAGAGATTAGTAAATTTCTATTTGTCAAGGTATACATAACTTTAAGCAATTTATGTTGTGTTGCGGGACTATAATTTTATATAATCGGTGAGTTTTTTTTTGGGTATTTTAATATGTTGGTATTAATAGTTTCGTGTTTTTAGAGGATGGTCCGATCAATGACGTTCTATGATGGAGAATGTGGTTATCTTGGTTTTGGATTTAGTGTTTCATTAGACTGGGGTGTAGGATGGAGGCGCTTCTGGGGGTCGGGGGGAGGAGAGGGTTGGAGAGCTCCGGCTCATGTGGGAGGGGGAAAAGTGAGGGTGAGGACGTGGTGGAGGGGGTGAGGGGCGCTGGGTGGGTTTATTCTATCTTAGGATAGAAAGCTTTACCAGATCCGGATCAATTTAACCGCTACCAACAGTTGTTCATTGTATTCCCTGGATATCTGAAAGCACGGTAGATATACCTTTTTCTATAGTAGAATAAACCCAACTACGTGTTTAATTTTCTTTAATACAACAAAGGAAGAGAAAAGGGTGTTATGTTATTTCGGTAGAGATTGTGAAGTTTTTGATGATGCTACGCTGGAAATAGAGTATTGAAAGAAGTGGAAAGCTTAAGATCTTTGAAGACTGAGTTTTGGAGTTGTAACCACCAATGCTAGGTGAATATGTGACTCTATACTTTTAAAAAGAGTATCGAAGAGAAATTAACAAAGCGTACTAAGGCATCTAGTGAGCATTTTGAGAGTGGTGGGGAGTCATTTTGTGAATGGAAATGAGAACGATGGAATGGGTGGCTTTGTCAATAATATATCAACCCTTTGTGGGAGATTTGTTAGGAATTAAAAAGTGTTAATTATTAACATATGAATTTTGTTAGCGCCTATAATATTAAGTCGAACAAGGAATCCACTTGGTCTGTTCATTTAGTCAAATGTTGTAATAGGTAGTTACTTGAAATCAGGCGCTCGATTAATGTATGAGTTTAATTGTGTATAAAACCACGTGCGCGGCTCTGTGTTAAGAGAAAGATAGACGTCGAAGTAAACATAGGGACTCTAGGGTATAAATTACGCTCTCCAAGATGTGACAGGGAGGGTGTTTGGGTTGCTTCATTTGTAAGAATGTTTTTTACATACATAGTAATCCTTCCATCTTCCTTTTTTTCTCTCTATAGCTGTCTTCTCTTCGAACTCTCTTCTTAGTTTTCTTCTTATTTGATAGTGGTATATAATGGAACGGTTGAAATGATTCTTTGGTTCCTTCAATTGGTTTATCAGAAGTCGACTATAGGGGTTATCTTAGTGATTAACACGTATTTTTTGGGATGACAAAGCTTATATTTCGAGAGTCTTATTATAGAGTTCTTTATTTGTCGCACGCATAATTTTTTTCTTTTCAATATCGTGCATTTAATCTTTAAATACTAGTAATAGATAGAAAAAGTTAAACTTCGTTTAGTTCTTATTTGGAGTGTAAAAGTGTTCTTAAACTGCTTTATTGTGTTTTTATTTTCAAGATTATGTTCTCAAAAAGGGGATTTTTTGAAAAAAAGTAACAAGAAGTTAGCGTTTCGTCATGTCATAAAACTTTGCGGGTTTGACTCTTTGAAAGATAAAGTTGCACGTTTGATTAAAAAGTTGCTGGTTTTGGATACGTTGTAAATGTTGCGGTTTGGAAACTAGTCTAAACTTCGGTTTGACCGCTTAAAAACTTGACTGGTTTGGATTCAGACATGTTGCGGTTTTCGGCAACGAGAAATATTATAACGTTGTTGGTTTGAGTCTAAAGTTGCGCGGGTTTGAGCTTCATTTGACTTGCGCGGTTTTTGATCTTTCAATGTGAGTTGCGGCTTCTGATAGACATAGTTATAAGTTGTCCATTCTTCCACGTTCTTGATCCTAGTTTATCATTTCGTAGTTGTGACACTTTCATATAGGACAATCTTATACTTAGTCGATTTCTTTCATTTTTGTACCTTTCATATTAGCACAGGTTTTTGAACTTGTCATAATCTGAAGTTTGAATTAGCACTAATTCCTGACTTCTTATTGGAGCCCTCTTATTATTAGCATTGTTGAGCTTAGTAAACCTTTATTTAATTTGATCTGATGTTCTTATATTTCGCCGAAGTATTCGACTTAAGGTCTAATTTGATGCGAATTTGACACTAATACAATCAAACACTTTTAACCTACTATTATCATTCAAGATTCATAAACTTATGTTCTCTCTTAATCTGATTTCAACTTCATAAAGCAAAAAAATCATCATCAGGACCCACTCCAATAACATACATCTACTTTCAAAATCAAGCAGTCAAATGGTATAACAACTTCAAGTGCGCAGCTGGTTCAAGAGATCGGCCACAATATGCTTGCAACATAAAGATGAAGGCTCGCCCTTAAAGTCTGGGTACAATCAGGTGTTGGTTCTTGAGATATGTTGATACAAAACCCAATACGGTGAAGCCTTGAGAAAATGGAGAATACTATTACATGGTCCTTACAAGCTTTCAAATACTCATAATTCTAGGTCAACCTGCAACAGATAATTCTCCAGAAGTTCCAGATTTCGATACAGTGCAGTTGAGACATTTCTCGAATTTCACTCAGATACTCAGTAGCTCATTATGTTGAGAAAGGAATGCTATATTTCATAATATCACTCCAGAAAACAAAGCTCATTATGATGCAGAAAAGGAAGCAATTCATTTTCTCTTGACTAATGAAGGGCAAAACCCTTTTGAAAGGGTTCCGGCTGATCCGGGTAATCAGCGTCCATCTAGATGATTTTTAAACTTCAAAACCTCAACTTTCCCTCCATTATCAACCTATTTCCGGCTTCTAGACATTAGAGTTTAACATTTTATGCATTAACTCAAAATCTAATCATTGGATTTTGCCCAAATTAGAATATTTTGCATTAAATGACATGCATGAATCCATCTATAAATAGCCTTCTTCTCCATTGCATATCCATTAAAAATTTTCAGCCATAACTTGATTATCAAAATGCCTAAATCATCTAGTGACAAGAAAGAAAACAAGTCCTTAAGACGAACGGCTCGGATTAGTGTTCGAGCATGTTGCCTTGTCAATCCACCCTCTAATTCTCCACCATTCCAACGATTTTCACCACCAAGTAACTATCAAACGGCTTCACCCTCTACTACTCTTGACTCACCGCCAACCACTCCTATTGCACCATCGGGATTCTCTCCAAGTGAACTTTTAACCACACCTAAGACCATACCACCTCCCTTAACCTCTCCACGTCCGACACCTACCCAACTTCCAAGCAATATTCTCCATTGAACATAAACTTAGTGCCCATGGAGCTCATTTACTCCACACCACCCACATCTCCTCATCCTTTCTTTGATTATATATAAACTAACCCACCTCAAAAATCAAGTTCTGATTTTCTTCTCCAGGAACCGAATCCCTTCAATTAAGAAGGGCGTAACCCTTTTGAAAAGGTTCCGGCTGAACCGGGCAAACAGTGGCATGTCTATTAACTTTAATTTAACATATTTGTTTGTAGGTACTCTCAAAGCAAGAGAGAGCTTATATCTCTGTTATTTTATCACTAACATTCTATTTTGTAGCACCAAATCCATTTGGGTTCCTTAACACCCTCATTTAGGGGGAGCTTCCGTCAAGGGGGAGCATTGCATTCGATTCTCTTCGGATTGATTCTCATACATATTGCTTGCATTGCACAAAATTTATACTTATTGCATTTGCTTCATTACATTGCATCTCTTGTTAGTTTTTCTTCGACACTCTTTTTGTTTCGACAAAAGGGGGAGAAGGAAGTGAAAGACTCCAATTTAAATCTTACACATTCTACTATTTACTTCTAATAATTTTATGTTTTGTCATCAACAAAATAGGGGATAATGTTAACACAAATAAGCCGTAAAAACGTTTGTTTTTATTTTACGATCTTTTTGTGTTTTGTCGATAACAATCATAAAATCATTTATAAGTAGAAAATAAAATGCGTAAGTTTTATGCAAATAGTCTTTCTAACTTATTTTATCTATCACACATCACAATTACATATTATACAAAGTTACTTATACTTTTATTTTTTAAGTTATGTAAATTGTATTTACATTTTTGAATCATGCATGACATCAACATGATCTTTCTATATCTTAACTAAATCTTACAAGATTACACAAAATCTTGGAAGATTACACAAGATTTTGAAAGATTTGGCCTCCAAAATCCGTATTTACACTGTCAGATACTCGAAACCCTCGGGTTACACTGGTCGGTTCCCTTTTAGAAGGGACCCGCGTGAACCAATGAACAGTGTAAGTTTTTGCCTATAAATAGCATGCCATTTCTTATGTTTTACTCACCCATTCCTCTTACACATCTCTCATATTCTGATATCTCTCTCTATTTTCAGATCTAGCATAGTTCCATTTCTCATTTGTAGGTAATTCTCTTATTAGAAGAAATTGCCGATATTGCATACGAGACGATCAAGCTCAAGTTACCTTGTTGCTAGTCTCCACCATCATATCAAGATCATCTTGTTGATTCTTGTACATCATTTATTCATTATACTTTTATCCTCTATTCTTGTAAAAAGAGTTGATAGCATCGGGTTGGTTCTACCTTTGTTAGAACCCGGTATTTAGCTTTGTACCGAAAAAAGTGTAAGCGGCGTAAGTTTGGTTCTACCTTTGTTAGAACCCGGTAGTTAGCTTTGTACCGGAAAAAGTGTAAGCGACGTTGTGAGGCTTCTCCGCCGGACAAGGAGATTGTGGACTAGTGTTTACGAACTCTCGAGTTGAGAACTCGGGAAGTATAGTAGGGCAAAGAAGGTGTCCTTATAGCCGAACCACTATAAATACTTGTGTCACAGTTCTATCTCTTCTAACTCTATCTTTACTTTACACGATTTATAATTTTAAAACTTAAATTTTAATCAGTAAAACTATTCAACCCCTATCTAGTTTTCCACAAAGATTATATCATGTGTTTGATCTTAAAAAGAAAGATAAGGTAAAGATTAGCTATTAAACATTTGATGAGACTCGTCTTGGTATAGTCTAAAAACACCACCCAAAAGTGAAAAACATTTGTACAGTTGTAGTGCATTTGCAAATCACGGCACACCTCGCGCGTAGTCAAACCCACAACCTTAAAAATTAACTAATCATACCAAAAAAGTAAACAAACCCTGTACGTATATATATATAATTCTCATTTCGTACCATCTTCATCTCCACCACCTCTCATCACACAACCAAAACACACACACAAACAAAATAAAATAATAAAATCCCTAATTTGACTTTCACAAACCACTCTGAAACTCATCTTAATTATATAGCTAAATTAATGAATAGAGTGGTTCAATTAGCTTTATTAACACTAATTTATACTAGTGTTAATGTTGTCTATGGTGGTGATATAGTTCATCAAGATGATATTGCGCCTAAACGACCTGGTTGTGATAATAATTTTGTTCTGGTATGCTTTTATTTATTTCACTTTAATGCACTTATTTTGTTTAATTTTTTAATTATATTTTTATATAATTTGTATGTGTATATGTGTAGATTTGATACGTGTTTGTGGATATAATAATTATTTATATTGATGCTGTTTGCAAGTTGGTTGTTTGGATTTAGTTTATTGTCACTTTGCTACAGTATCTGGGATGGAAATTTAATTTTATTATTATTTTTTCTGTTTGGAATTTTGTTCATTTTATTGGTAAATTTTGCTATTTTTCGTCATGTATTCGGCAAGTTGTACCTACAGAAAAGTGAGAGCTTTACCTGGTTTGAATATGTGTTAGATGTGGACTCAAACCCCGTGGATTAATCGGTCAAAAGGGTCGGATCTGGGTAATCAGACAAGGTTTTCCTTGTTTAGGTTACCCTTTTACTCATATGTACGCGGCCTAACCGGGGTATCCCGTGACCGTTTCTGACTCTTCCTTGGCCACCCCAAATGTGTATGTAGTGAGGTTTGAACCCTTGACATCTTGTGAAGAAGTCAAGTGTCTTACCACTAGACCATTTGGTGGTGGTTATAAGGTTGGAAACCATGTTACCCAAAAAAAGAAATTATGATCTAGTGATCTTTAGTGATAACAACTGCATATTATTTGAACTTGATGAATGTATGAGGGTGTTTGGATTGCTTTTCGCACTTATGTTGATTTGCTTATTTTGTATAAAAAAAAGCAGTTAGAACTTCCTTTTTTTAGTTTCGATCTCATCCATTTGTAATCGGTTTTAGGTTAGAATGCTAGATATGATGGTAAAAACTTAATTTTAGTATCATCATCAAATAAGCACTTTGAGATAAGCATCTCCAAAGCTGCTTATTTTGCCCTAAAATAAGCAGATAAGCAAAAGGAGTTTGGATGATCCACAAACTTCAAACTTCACTGCTTAAAAATAAGCAGATAAACAGTTCAGCAGAAAAAGTAAGCAGTTTGTGACGTCAAACTCAAGCCAACTTAAGTAAGTACTACGAGCTATAAGACAAACTGTTAGAAAGCACATTTGTTAAATGTATTGACTGTAGATCTTAAAACAGAATGTACATTATGAGTTTTGGTTTGCTTTTAAATGTAATTAAGGCACATTGTGTTTCCTCCTGTTTTTACTATGTTGTTTAAATCAGCTCTTCCTATGGTTCGGTTCGCCTGGTAAGCTATTATCGCAAATGCGCTCTAATATCTTGTTTTTTGTTTTCTGCTGATTGTTGCATAACAGGTAAAAGTCCCTACTTGGTTTGGTGATGGCGATGAAGAAGAGTACGTAGGTGTTGGGGCCCGATTTGGTCCTACTTTAGAATCAAAGGAGAAAGATGCTAATAAAAGCAGACTTTCCCTTGCAGACCCTCCCGACTGTTGTAGTACCCCTAAAAATAAGGTTCACTAATTTTGTTACTATCTATGTCTCTCTCACAAACAATCCCAATACATATCAGTGATAAGTGTGAAGATTGTTATTGAAAGCCTTTTAAGTTTGCTATTATATATCAGAACTCAGCATTCGGAGGTCTTATTGTCTGTAGCTTACCGGTGAAGTTATTCTGGTGTACCGAGGCAACTGCAGTTTTACTGACAAGGCTCGTGTTGCTGAAGCTGCAGGCGCTTCAGCAATCCTAGTCATTAACAACCAAACAGGTTCGTCCGGTTACACGCCTTTTTGTCACTTCATCATCTTAATGTTCTAAATTTGATAAAAATCTTTATTATCATGATATCCTTCTGCAGAACTCTTTAAGATGGTGTGTGAAGAAGATGAGTCTGATGTGGATATTGGCATCCCTACTGTCATGCTTCCACAAGATGCTGGTGCAACCATGATAGAGAGTCTCCAAAATAAAGTGAATGGTACTTAATACTTACGCTTTTTGGGTGATTGAGCATGTGTTCTTTTCTCTCGCGTTTTTTTTTTCTTGAGGACATGCTCTTTTCTCGGTATATGGTCTTTTCAGCTCTTTTCTCTTTTATTAATATATGCTCTGTTCTCAGTTCATGTGCAGCTATACTCTCCAAGACGACCACTGGTTGATGTTGCTGAGGTGTTTTTGTGGCTAATGGCTGTCGGTACTATATTATGTGCATCCTTTTGGTCTGCTTGGAGTGCCCGAGAAGCAGCTATTGAACAGGATAAAATACTAAAGGTCATACTTTTATTTACAAATAGCAAATCGACAATAAGTTACTGAGCCTTAATAATAATTTTCTTACCAGGATGCTTCTGATGATTACTTGAACACAGAATCTTCTCGATCAAGTGGTGTGGTTGACATTAATACAACTTCTGCAGTTCTGTTTGTTGTGATCGCATCATGTTTCCTTGTCATGCTCTACAAGTTGATGTCATATTGGTTTATTGAAGTCCTGGTTGTCCTGTTTGCCATTGGTGGTGTTGAGGTGTGGTTTTTTTATTTCTGGTCACATAATAATAATTTCCTAAGTTATTGCTTTTATTAAGATGCTGCTTTAGGAAGTGTTTTGACTATATTTATTTTTCAGGGTCTGCAAACTTGTTTGGTGGCTTTGTTATCATGGTATGTGAGTTTGTTTTTCTTTATAATTGCTAGTATATGCAAACTTCTAATGTCTTCTAGTATAATAATGGGTTCTGTGCTGCTATACCAGTACTGACGATATGATTACTGCATAATGTTATTTGATGACTGATTCTTTCTGTATTAGTTACAAGAGGTCGATATAATTCTATAGTCTGGACTAACTACTATATATTGCAGTTTCAGATGGTTTGAGCCTGCTGATGGTTTGAGCCTGGCCTGCTCCAAAACATCTCAGTCCTCAAGGTTCCATTCTTTGGTCAGCACGTGTATATTTGACCCTGGGTGTTTCTCATTCTGCGTAGTTTAGTATTTTGCCGTTTTTGTAATGGGCTTTTTCTTCTGTCTATGCAGAAAAGAATATCCTTTGCATGGATAGGTCAAGATATACTTGTAAGATCATCATTTCTTATTTATAATACAAGCGTCTTAAAACCTAAATGATACAGTAAATTCAGTCAATAAATCTCTGCTCCACTGTTTCCGTGATTCTGCTCAGCAAAATAATTTTTTCTGGGTCGTCCCTTGGTAATTCATTGGGGGATATTACCTTCTTAGAATATTATTAAAGTTAATGACCTACAGATTAGACGGAACGAGTTCTAGCCATTTGGACAAAATCCAGGTATTGAGCTAATATCATAAATAATCCAGATGATAGAGTGCCTAAATCTTATTACTACGTAATAGCCTGAAGCCATGAACGGTTCAAAGTTTTCTCTTCTAATACATTTGATGACAGCTGCATCATCTAAATTATTAAAAGTTTCAAAAATCCCTCCCTAAAGAGTGACAAAATTTAAAAGGTTCGAGCAAACAAAAACGGTAAGGATACCACTGATAAAAACTGGACTGCTAACCCATAATTGGAACTAATCTGAATTCATTGTCAATTGATAAAATCGATGGATAAAAGGTGATAGAAAGTAACAACGGAGATTTCGATCTTCATTTAAAAGTTACCATGCTTGAAATTGAAAATCCTAAAATGAATCTAGAATTAAAACTTTTAATGATGGCCGTAGCAGTCTTCCATTGCATCATGTTGCTATTTTCTATATCAATGTTGAATTTTCATGGATGATACAGCTGAAAGTAAATTCTAATTTCCTTCCTCTTAAATCAGGGCATCGCGCTGATAATCACAGTTTAATCAGATAATACGGAGTGACCTATCTTCAAGATTACTTTTCTACTTCTACTCTCCACTGCATCTTTTTCCATTTTAATACTTGTATAATGCTCAATTTTTGGTTTAATCCAATATTTGTCATGCTCCTTTTGTGTTGGTTGTAACTCTAGAGTCTAGACCTTGTTAAAGCTACTTGGGGTATTATGGTGCCCTCAAAACACCACAATGGTTTTTAAAATATTATGAGACATTGCATGGTACCTTTTTGTGTGATGTTCATTCTTTCTTAACCCCAACAAACAGGCCACTCTCCTACTCTTTTTTTTTTAAATCTAAAACTGTGCTTTTGCTTTGGTCCATAAGTAAGAACGAGCCTTAGAAACGGGTAAAAATAAAAGGAGGTTTTGCCCTATTTAGGTATACCAGAGGTGGGTGCGTTTTGACCTGAGTGGGTTTGCCGGCCTAACAGGGGTATTCCGTGCCGTTGCCAACCCTTTTCACTGCCCTAACCCCCAAGTTGTACATAGTAGGTTTGATCTTCAGACCTCTTGTGAGGATTCTGAACATGCTCATAGTGTGTCGACGATTATATTTCTTGATGCACTTTAAGTGTTCATTTCTTTGACTAAGTAGGTTGGAACGGTTTCTCAGCTGCGCGTTCTTGTATGACATTTTCTGGTGTGATCTGTTTCCAAATGGCTGGTTCATGAAAGTGTATGATAATTGTATGGTTCACAATTGCTATCACCATTTTTGCCTTGAGAGACGTGGATTGCGTTTTTTAATTTGTTCCTCTAAATCGAGCACACATCATGACTGTTTGTACCTTCTGATACAGGGTTTAGCTCGTGGTGATGGGTTGTTGAGATTTGGATTAAGAGGAGTGGAGAGGATTGATGTGAGAGGAGTAAGTTGAAGAAAGATAAGGGAAGGAAGAAGAATGGAGAGTAGAGGTAAATCCCCCATCTGCTACTTACTGAAAAAATCCACAATTGTTGATCCTTGGGGTCGGTGGCTTCTATATATGTGGGGTGGCATTTATTTTATAGTTTTCATCATCGGTGTTGGGTGGGTTTTGGTGTAACTTTGATTCTTTGGTTTGGTGGGTTTTGGGTGATATTATATTTGCAGTGGCTGTTAGTCGGCCTTTTCTCTTCAAGGTTCCTTTTTTTGTGAACAGTTGAGACGTTCCTAATAGTCAACCTCTTGACTTTTTAATGAAATTTAAAAAAAAATTAATTTGGAAAACACAGTTTTTGATATTGTCAAATGGTTTTTTTTAAAAATTGTAACGCGGGGAGAGGGGGGTGGGAGAAAGAAGAGAGGACTGAGAATTCTCAAAATGGGAGGAGACAGGTTTACCGAGAAGGAGAGTGAACAGAATTCAAATATGATAAATAATTTTGCAAATTTCATTAGTCGGTTTTAAGTGTTTAACAATCAGTCTTTTTAGGCCTAATGATTCTTACATGCTGATTGGTTTTGTCCAAACCAATGGACTGCGAGACGGGAGTAGGGTGGATACTTCTTATGGTCAAATGTTGCATAATGGATTAGGTATTATATGGGTCTGAAACATGTTTTTGCATGTTTGCTTTTGGTTTGGTTTTGTATAAGGTTATTGTGTTTGATTTAAAAATGTTTTATTTATATGCTTTGCAGGTAATAATTACATATGTCGCTTCCTGACACTTGATGGATGGCTTCCTATGGGTACAACCTGCTTGGACTCTACATTGTTCCCTTTTTACCTGTTAGGCAGGTATGGTTCTAACTTGCACAGTTCAAAGTGTCCATTTGCTAATCTTATTTTCTCCTTGGAGAGGACGTTTTTGGGACAGGGCCTTATTAGCCCCCTTTATTTTTTGGTCTTGAAAACGAAATGAAATTCCTATTGCGAGTTCTATTCTGAGCTGTTTTGTAGATAGAATTTTCTGATTGGCTTATCGTTTGTTTGCCAAGCGTAGTGTAAAAGTAATTATATTAATTTAAAAACCCAAGTTACAAAGATTGATTCAACTTCTTGAAATGCAAAAAAAAAAAAGTTAAAACATAGATTAATTGACAAAGAAACTAATCAATTATTTTAGCAGAGGCACCACTATGACATGGCGGAATAGTGCAATAGTACAGAGGTGGTGAACTGAGACATCTTATGGTCAAAATGGAGAAACCCAGATCGGCTTTGACTCTAATGTCCAGCTTCATCTTCGGAACATTTAAAGTATTGTACGGGAGAATGATGCCCTGTTTGTTTGCAAATAAGTATTCCCTTTTAGAGTACATGTTATCTTCTGTAACTCCCATAGATTCAGACAGCATATATTTAGTTTAGATGTCTTTGGTTGCTGCTTACAATTGTGTTTTGTTCCTTTGTGTTTAGTTCCTTTTTTAGCAATTCACATATTCATACACCAACCTATCGTTAACTATCTAATGTAACCCATGTGTCGAACCACAGCAGATACCAAAAGAGTATATTCAATGTGCCTTATATTCATTGAAGGGTCAATGCGTAACCAGATTAGCACTCTCATTTATTGATAGTTGCACTGCGAGATATACTCTTTACCTTAGTTAAAAACAAATTTAATACTGTACCAGACAATTTCAACCAACCAAATATCATCAATCCAAACCATTGGTTTATGGTTAAAAAATCCAAAAAAAATACAAAAAAAAATTCCGGGAATCTCTCATATCTTACAAGGAAATTTAAACATAGACTTGTTAAAAGTCAATAACTTAAGAAGTACTGTACTCTAAAGAAAAAATAACAGATTACAACTGAAACAGGGAGTCCATATTTTATAACCTTTCATACATTTTTCATTAAACCATACATTACACCTTAACCATAAGTTTCACACATACAACCTGAACCACATTTCTCACTCTCTCTCTCTTTATGCCTAGACAGATACTTCTATTACTAGAACGAAGAAAATGTCCCCAACTGACCCAAAACCCATCACAAAAACCTTCCCTCCAATCTCCCAGTACAACCCATACACTACAGACCACAACTCGATTGCTGCAGACCTCGACGGAACACTACTTAAATCAAACCTCTCATTCCTATACTACATCCTTCTCGCGATAGAAGCAGGCAGCCTTATTCGCGGCATAACACTCATTTTCTCCATCCCATTAATCACATTCACTTCCATATTCATATCAGAACAGCTTGCAGCTAAGCTACTAATCTTCATAACATACTCTCAACTCAAAATGTCCAATATAGAACATGTCTCACGTACCATACTACCCTTTTTTTACGCGAAAGATGTGAGAAATGATAGTTTTCAAGTGTTTGATATGTGTGAGAAAAAGGTGGTAGTGACTGCTAATCCTGTTGTGATGGTGGATGTGTTTGTTAAGGAGTGGTTAGGAGGTGATAAGGTTATTGGGACCATGATTGAAGTTGATTTAAGGACGGGTAAAGCCACTGGTTTTGTTAAGGAGCCTGGTGTTTTGTTTGGTGAGTTGAAGAGATTGGCTGTTTTGGAAGAGTTTGGTGATCATGTTCCGGACATCGGGATTGGTGATCGAGATACTGATTTTGAGTTTATGTCTATTTGCAAGGTTAGTTTATTATGCTTTCTAGCATATATTATTCTGGTCCTTTTGTCTAATCTAGTTTCCGGTAATTTGGGATCTACATTAATGTCATGATGTTAAAGAATATTTTCAAAATACATTATACTAATGATGATACATATTTTCAGTTTTTATATGCTTGTCTGCTTATTTAATCTGCTTATCTGTTTATTTTGAAGTTACATAAGCATATTCTGATAAGCAAGTTAAAGTTGTTTTAAATACTTATTTGAGTGAACAACTATTTCTTTTAACATCATATCTAAATTACACAATCTTTTGCATATCCAAACACTCCCAAACACCCCTAAATTGACCAAATATGTCCTTAAACCTTTGACTGTCAAACTCGCGAGTAAACTCGTAGGATCGTACGATCCTACGTGTTTACCAGCAAAAAACGTGTAGAATCGTGGTAAGATCGCATATGAGGTGCGATCGTAAGTGGGATCGTAGAATCGAACGTAAACTCGTAGGATCGCGTGCCGATACGAGTTTACTAAGCTAATATCTATCTTATGTTTCTAGCTAGTTTTAGCCTATTATTTTCTTAAGCCCAACAAATTTACAAAATAAAAATACTAACTGAACATTGACGGTCAATTTTCTATTTTATAATTATACTAAACTTAAGTATCTACTTTCCCAAATCACAATTTCAAGATGAAAACTAGTAGTCTTCTTCTCATCTTCTCATAATCTAATTGGTAGGATCGTACGATCCCGATTCGATCCTACGATCCCGATCCCGCAAAGACAAAAACGATCCCACGTGTGATCGCGAGTTTGACTGTCAAAGTTTGACCTTTCGTTGTTTTTTTTTTTTGGTAAAGGGGAAAGGTTCCCCGGTTAAAAAACCTTTCGTTGTTTGACACGTATCCATAAGCATTTTTGACTAGCCTGTAAGCCTGTACACGACTCTTGGTGCGCAAAAATCAACTATACAAATTTGAGAAAAAATGCATACGACACTTGTGTTATTTTGTTATTTGCATAACTTTTAAGCCATAATTCTATTTGCAGGAGGGTTACATTGTGCCAACAGACTATAATGCAAGATTAGCATCTCCAGATCGTCTTAAAACTCAATTGATCTTCCATGATGCCTACCAAGCGCAACCACCAAGCTCAATGATCACTTACATTCAGCTGCCGTTCAGATTTGTTATATCCCTTTTCCGTTGTTACTTCAATGTGACACTAGTTAAGAGAATTGTCAAAAGCATCTATAGTCGGAGGTGGTCATGGTGGTAGGAAGCATGGGAGAATTATAACGGTAGCAATCTTAATTTGAGATGTGCAAATAGAATGTTTATTTCTAATTATACTCAAAATGTTTGTCATACATTTCGTGATCTGAATACAACATTTGGCGTATCGAATACAGCATAGGAGATTAATGGTAGCATTGATATGGTTTATCCGTTTATGGTCGAGACTTAAGAGGTTATACTTCACTATCCAAGACCGGGTTCTATTAATATGATGTAAAAGGATATGAGGACATGAGCAAGTAACCGATGTTTGAAATGTCATTCAGACATTCACAAACAAGATACTCAATGTGGCATCTTTTATACTCATTCACCTAGAAACCGATTGATACCATGATGTAAAAGGATATGAGGTTATGAGCAAGTAACCGATGTTTGAAATGTCATTCTGACATTCACAAACATAGATATCATTTGTGGCATTCTTTTATATCAATTTCACTAGATGAAACCGATTGATACCGGTAACACATTGTTCTAATGGGTCAAACCGTAACATGTTAAAATTGGTTGAAAACAAAATGGTCAAAACAGTCAAAAGTGAACCGCAGTGTACTTGTATATCTACAATATTTTAAAATCACTTGCTAATAAAAACCCGCAAGTTGTTAACCAAAACTATAAATACTGCAACCTCATATTTCACAACCAAAAGAGCAAGAGCCAAAATAACCTTAACGCTTCAAACCTTCTATGCATACTGACTTAATATGTTAATAAAAGGAAAAACAAGGACAGAACAAAGGTTTAATTATATATTCTTCAGATGGTAACATATGGCTAAACCCAAATTCAACATGGTCCAACGCAAAATCAAATCTAAAAGGATCATTAATAACACGGAATGCAGTATGGGAACAACACAAAAGAGCCTGAAGAAAATCTAATCAACGGTTGTCACCTGTTGCCATTCTCCATCAACGGCTTCTTTCCACAAAGTGACATTGTTGTCACCAGCAGCCACCGCCAAAAGATTTCCGGTCAAAGACCAGGATACCCTCCAAACCGGGACCTTGAAATCATACAGCACCTTACCAATCCAATTATCGCCTTCTTTACCAATAGTCCATATCACAACTGTACCATCCTCAGAAGCACTTGCAATTGTTGATTTTGGAAGTCCAAGGTTCGGGGCCCAAGCAACAGCACGAACCCAGTCAGTGTGCATTTGTAAGGCGGGAAAACAGTCCATTTTCCAGATACCATTAGATAGCTTCCACACCTTTACAGTATTATCACACCCACCAGAAGCCAATTTTTGTACGGGTTCAAAAGGACCAGATCCAACAAGAGCCCCAGGAGCCATTGATGGAGCCCATGAAACAGAGGTGACCCCAACTGGGTGAGCCTGGTCGATTCGCGTGGTATCCCACCCACCATCTGACCTGGCTGTATGAACCGAGATGTTCCCATCAGACGAGCCACAAGCCAAGCATAGTCCAAGCTCGTGCGGGGCCCATGCAATAGAGTTGACTGAAGATTTATGGTCAGTAAAAGTATGGAGTTGTGTCCACTCATTTGGGGTACCTTCCTTCCAAATTATAACGGTTGCATCATACGAACAGGATGCAAGGAGTGATCCGAATTTGGGGTGGGCCCAAGCAACCTGCCATACCGGACCGTTGTGACCAGTTAAAGTGGTGAGGTGTTGGGAAGTAGAATTGTTGTTGCTAACACCGATTATCTTGATGGAGGCATCAGAGGATGCAGATGCCACTCTCTTCCCATAATAATCCATGCATACATCATGGACAGTATCGGTATGGCCTGTTTCGATCTTCTGTGCAGGCATGTTCTGTGTTTGAGCTCTTCCGCTAAGTTATACGACAACTGAATTCCTGCATTTCAAAGATAAAAATTTAACAGAGTAAATGCAAAAGCAAACTTTGAGAAGGTCAGTGTATATGTAAGTAGGACTTTACAATCAGAAATTCAGAATGAGATATTGGGATATTGACAAGTAGAGAACCGAGCCAATATATCCATACGGATCAGGCCACAAATGAGACTTCACAACTAAACAGGCTCTAAGAATGCTGGAAGCCTGGAATGGTTGGGCCGTTGGGAGTCTTAAGTTATCTTGCTGCTCTTGCAAAGACTGTTTTCACGACTCAAGCTGAGGTACAGAGGCATAAGTTGTAAGCTTACAAATTCTCCTATGCCATCCCCTAGAATACAACTCAATCTAGATATATCATCTGAAAGACAACTACAAACTGATATGCCAAAATGCTCTTTACAGATTTCTTATTAAAAGGCTCTAGGTAAAATTAAATGGTCTGATGAAGATGAATTACCTATGAGAATTGAATTCACTACCGCACTTTGGTAAAATGAAAAGGGCACTATCGCTGCTAATAGTATGCAGTGTGCCTCTAGACGAGAAAAAGTAAAACCTAAGAAGATGAACTATCACTACTTATCTTTCATCAGTTATAAATACATTTTGAATATGATAAACAATTCATAAGGAGTCAACTTTACTATTAATGAAGTATTTGACACAGTAAAACTCAAAAGGGTCACTTCTTAAGCCATTATCTGACTTTTTGTGATGTCAATGGAGCAGAAAATGAATTAATCTTATTCAAAATCATGTTAGTGAAAAAAATAGGGCAACTAACAGCGTTGTTTTAATAGACAATCAAACAACAAGATTACAGGTCATCAGATAAAATTCCAGATCTAATATTCCAAATTACATTGTGGTGATACACGTCAAATGCTCAAACCATCAATCCATCACTTGAATGTCATCCTTTGGCTAGCTTTAATCATCTCTTAAAGGGTACGCATAAAGAAGTAGTAATCATAAATTCGTAATATCACAAAACTTAGAGGTGATTTCTTAGAGCAACATAATGAACAAGGATTAAGAGATATTGGCAGAGCCTAAATACACCAAATAGTGTTGAGATGGAGAGTACACCTACATAAGCGCAGAAAATGATCCCTGATTCATTCAACAAAAACTACAGAAGTCCCGTAACAGAAGAAAAAAAATAATCCATATTCCTAGTTGCATCTATGATCTATCTCCATCCCTGTTCATTTCTAACATACCAAGTAAATACTAAATAGTGCATTAAACACATATCTTCATATATTCCGATATCATAATATCATCGACCTTCCCATTTACCATATCATAGTAATCATTTGTGAGAATCAATATTTCAATAGTCGATTTCTCGCATCATTACTCTTTTTTTTTGGGTAACCATGGTTTTACGACTTTTAGACCGACTTATCCATGAGGTTTGAACCCACCGCCACTCAGACTCAACCTTCCGTTTTTAGGAGGTTAGCGTGGCCACTTCATGGTAATCCCCCAGTATTTAAATCAAACTGCTAAATTCACCATTACATAAAACATATAAAACCCAACAATCAATCAATCATAAAAAACACATTTTTAAATAAAATTAGGACCTAAATCTATCAGATCACATGGTACCAAATAGGTAAAAACTATAGATGACTAACTAAACTGATCTGCTAATTAAGATAACAAATTTAACAGATTAGAATAGAATAGATATAATGGTACCTGTGTGTATATGTATGTGAAATCTCAGTGAGTTATAACGCCGGTAAGATTAT